>CALZFC010000031.1:1910000-2027500 GCA_945643635.1 Allodiplogaster sudhausi | reverse complement strand
GGGACATTAGGTGATCATCAATTGAGAGTCATTGAGAAATTTTTAACTCATTAAAGAGTTAAGGAGAAGATAATCTCATCGAACAATGGTAAGGAATGATGACATTCGAAAGTAGGAGGTAGAAGGAGGGAGCGGAGCACAGTACAAGCCGGGAAGAGGGCAGGGCAGCGAGTGAGTGAGTGCAGTGAGTTGACAGCGAGATGCCGTGGCAGTGCGCGCGAAAGGCATTGTAGATCAAAAATGAGCTGTTCTCTCTCTCTCTTTCTCTCTCTCTCTCTCTTCTTCTCTCATATGTTCTCTCCCTCTCTCTCTCTCTGCCTTACTCTATTTACTCCTTCTCCCTCTCTCTCTCTCTTTCTCTCTCTCTCTCTCTGATTCTCTCGCTCTCTCTCCCTTTCTCTTCCAATCACTTGTCACATAATCAGTCCATCGCTCCACATTCTCTCTATTTTCTCTCTCTCCCGCTCTCCCGCTCTCTCTCTCTCTCTCTCTCTCTCTCTCTCTGTTGTCTTACTATTGCTCAATCATAGCAATATAACATAAGAAACTTGTATAGAAAAGTGCAGCCTTTCTCCGATCACATTAAAGAAAGAAAGAAGAAAGGACGGAAGCAAAAACAACTCATCCACAACATAATCGCATACTTTCTTTTGTTTTATCCTTTTTCATTTTGCTCTATGATCTGTAAAAACGTTTTCTTCTTCTTCTTCTTTTAAACTTTCGTACATGCTACTCCTCAAAACTGCTCGAACCCATATAACGACTGACATATTTAATTTCCCTTCTTCCCATTCATTCTCTTTCTCTGTCTATCTCTCTCTCTATCGTTCTCTCTCTCTCTCTCTCTCTTTTCCTCTCCCATCTCTCTCTCTCTCTCTCTCTCTCTCTTTCCTCTCCCATCTCTCTCTCTCTACCTCTCTCTCTCTCTCTTTTCCTCACCCATCTCTCTCTCTCTCTCTCTCTCTCTCTCTCCCTCTCTTCCAGTTCTCTCGCCCGTTCATTCGACCACCCGCTCTTAGGAACCATGCTGAAGTATCATAGTTTTTATCAATTTGGCCTGGCACTATATATATTTGAATGGTTTCTCGGAAGATTGACTTCTGACAGAAGGGACTGTGTTCTACTAGTTTATTAAAAAAAATTTCGTGATACTTTATTAGTATGCTCTCCCTTCAGAACGTTTGATTGGGATTATGTAATTTAAACTGATCAATGAAATTTGTTTTAAATGTGTAATAGGGACCGAATGGAGTCATCTTTTTCTCTCTGTTTCACTCTCCCTCCCCTCTCTCTCTCTCTATCTTCCTCTCTCTCTTTCTCCCTCTCTCTATCTCTCTCTATCTCTCTGTCTCTCTCTGTCTCTCTCTGTCTCCCTCTTTCGCCGTATCTTTCTTTATCCTCTCTCAGTCTCTCCGATCTCTCTCAATTTGCCCCGCATCCATTCATCTTCTTTACTGATAAAATTCGGCTGCGTGCCCTTGTTGCCGATGCATGCCGATCAGTTAAATGTCGGATTATTTCCATCCACTTTAACTCCCGCTCTCTCTCCCCTCTCTGCTCTCTCCCTCTCACTCCTATCTCTCCGTATTCTCCCTTTCTCTCTCCTTACTCTCTCCATACTCTCTCTCTCCTATCTCTCCGTACTCTCTCTTCTCTATCCCTCTCTCTCCTCTCTTTCTCTGCTATTTCTTTTTCATTTTAGCTAATGTTTATATTCAATAGACCCTCGTCTTATTTCCTAATAATGCGAGAACTGGGGCAAGCAGAGTAATTGGCCCTGATTGTAGGATATTCTGATGGCTGTGCCTGACTTTCGAATTTGAATTTTTTTAATTAACTATTATTAAGTTAAGGATAAAGAATTTTTTTGTTCAGCTGGCCAATAAAATAAGCTTCCCATTTGGAAAATAGCCCAGCTGGGTCTGTAGCATGTGCATATGTATGTATGTAAACGTGACTACAACGTGTGAAAATGTATTCAATTGTCAAAACAATTTAGAAGAATTTTGAGAAAATCGGTTCCACTGGTCGGCTAATTGCCAGAGAATCCGGACAGGGCCCTGGGAATGTTGGATTGACCGGCACTCATTTCTTTGTTTCACCTCAGCTCGCTCATCTCCCATCATTTGCACCTTCGGTATTTGATGTTCTTTTCATTTTGTACACAAACAAAATGAGAATCTTTGAGAGAAGAAGTTTTCGAACGTGTACATACTATTCCTCAAAACATCTGTTGAAAAATATCGACTTTCTCGGACAATTTAAAAGGATTTGGATTTTGTGCAGCAAAGTGAGCTTTTAAGAGACAAAAATGTCTAAAAATTGGTGAAAGATCATTCGAATGAGTCTATTGATTCTGATACATTTTTTTAAAAATCTCAATCTTGAAAGTTGTTGATTTTCCCCATGCTTGTGTGAATAGGACAGAAAGTCAAGGAGCGATTTATTCAGCGAGCAGAAACAAAAGTGTGAATGTAGAAGGAAGCGACGGCAGTCCGCTGCTCGGGTCGGAGAGGGGGGGGGGGTCCTTCAAGGGTTCGGCCCCGACTGGTCGGATTTGGGTTCGGGCCGTGCCGGTCGCGTCTCCTCTAGCGGCGGCTTCTCTTGAAGAGTCTGCTCGCTTTTGCTGTCCTGCTCCTGAAGTCAAGCTATTATCAATCAGCAGATAATAGGGAAACCATTCTGTAAGTGTATAACGTTAAATAAGATTAAATATTCATAATACTAAAAGAAACATTTAAGACCTTGCCGCTCATCTCGTCAATTGCAGTCGTGATTTCCTTGCTGCCCTTCACCAGCATTTTCTTCTTCTTCTCCAGGGAAGAAGGCTAAAAGGATGCTTAATAAATATGTTGATATTTAATGCATAAAAAAAATTGTGGCCGACCTCCTTGACTTTCGCTTTCTGAGAATCTTTGCCTACCGCCGCATCTGAAAGTAAAGACAATAATGTAAAGAATAAACTTCATGCGAATGAAATTTATTCTTTAAATTTCCTGCTTGAATACATATCCTTCGCAACAAAAATGACAGCGTTGAATCGCTAGAAGGTAGAGGGTGGTTGAGGGCAAGAGAGATAGCGAGCGAAAGTGAGAGAGAGAGAGAGAGGAGAGAGTGTATAGGCAGAAAAATAAAGTACCATGCCCATGTGCCTCGAGGTCCTTTGATGGCTCCTTCTTCTTCTCTCGCGCGCACCAAAGAAGCGACAGAGTGAGACAGCCGACGGCGACCAGCTATAGAACCAAATATTTCCGGCCATCGTGAACATTTTTCTTCAAATGTTAACTTTAGAACTGTTCTCTTCTAAAACATGAATTTATGAATAAAGTAAGCAAGTTGAAGAATCTTCAGCACAGACGGACCAGCCGCATGACGTCGCTGGTCTCTCTGAAAGTGCTCGAGTGATTTCTCAGTTTGGACCGCACAACAAACAATTTCATGTGATTTATTGTACTATTAATTATACTGGTATTTTTAGGTCAAACATCTGTATTCTAGCCCGGTGATAATTGTACAAATAATAAAACACTAACAGCAGAAGCTGCATTCACGACGAGAAGAGGCAACCGTTTACGGGATTCAAAACTTGTAGAAATGAGTGAGGATAACCAAGAATAATGATTCAAAAACGCATATTTCACGTGGTAGAGAAAGTATGCAAAGTTTCACTCTCGTCTTGTCCATATTTTGTATCAAAGATTTTGGTTGCTAGAAGGTTTCCAATTAGTAACGAGGTTTCGAGCTCGCGTGCCAAGTTTTCAATTCCTTTCTTCTAGATTGCTCTTGTCTTCTTAAATCTGCACTCATATGATATAGCATTGTTTATCAGGCGCTCAGTGGAAGCAATGTTTATCATCAAGTGATTGGATATGACAAGGGAGAGAAGGGAGAACGTGGAAGGTGATGGACTTCCAAGCTAATCATCTTACTAGAACAATAACACATGAACTATTCATTGAGCTTGCCGATCGTTTTCTACGACTTGAGACACGAAGGAACTCTGTTAACAATGAGCATGTACCAGGGTTCTGTTCTATCAAATTTATTGCTTCCGATTTCCGAATTCCGAAAGGATAACTGGACGTCAAAATTCCGCTTTTGCGAGAGAAAAAAATTTCCGATTAAACCCGGTACAAGCATTAAGTAGACCAAACAAGGAGGCATCATGTCAAGCAAACAACAGAACGAGGAAACATTGAGAAGACATGAAGGACCCGTCTCAGTCGAAAGAAGATGAAAATGGAGACGGTGACAAAATGAACATTGCATACCCACAGGATTCCTCTGCGTCACCAATTGAAGATAAAGATAATCTATTTTTAAGGAAGAGAATAAAGCGAGAAAAGAAAACAGGAACCCGTTGTAAAGCGTGCAGTCGAAACATTTTAAAGAGCGAAATGGTGACTTAAACGAGCTCCTAGGGCTTCAAATTATCCATGTTAGCGCTTCCTGAGAATATGGCAAAAGCTTGTAATCAGATATAACAGTTAAGAAGTAATGATCATGTTGAAGCTGCAGAATTCCGTCTCATTGGGGTTGACACAAACAGTTCAATTAGATGGGCAAAATGGAAAGAATTAATTGTATGAATTGTGCTCGCAGCTCGAATCATCCGGCGTCACTGTCATCCATGGGCACTTCAGATTCACCTGGCCACACGGATTGTGACCCACCGCGCAGTACCTGACAAGTCCGTCTGAGTATTCAGAGAAGAAGAATGAGCTAGGGAGAATGTTCCATTCATTCACTCTGCTCATTATCGGAAACGAGGTGAACAATTAGATATATATAAAAAAAAATGCACCAGTACAATTGGTGGAAGAGCAATTAATGGAACCTCCGATTAGGAATTCAAACAACCGCTCGTACCAGTCATGATAGAAGAACAGGAACATCGTAACGAAGAGTACGGACACGTAGAAGACCAGCGACATCACCTTAATGTTTGGAATTATTAAGCTTTGTTCGGTGAAACTGTTAGCTAAACATATTATTGCTTTTGTGTAATTTTACGCGCGCGTCTCGCGAGAAAACTCATGCGTACAAAGACACTTATAAATGATTCCTTTCGTGTATAGTTATTAAAAGTTTAAACCTCAAGCCTGCGAATGACAGTCTGCCATCGGCTGTTCGTGTCGTCTTGCGGCACGAGAGAATTGACTTCCTTCCTGTAATTCATTGCTTGTCAGCTATCACTCTTCCTCACTCCAATGTCGATAGACTCTTCGCCTACCGAATGCTCTCGACGCATCCCTCAATCTTGGCGATGGAGTGGATGAGATCCTCGAGTGCCTGGTCAAAGTATTGATAGAGGACGAGGTTGTCGTACTGCGAGATGGACATGCGACGACGTAGATTCTGTCGAGGAGACGGAGACGCCTCCTGGATTCTTCTTACTCTTACAACTTACTTAGTTGGCAATTAGGATTGTTACTGTTAAAAAACAGTAATTTCCAGATTCGCATTTGACGCAGTATAATAAATTTGACTGATGCTCTAACATTCTGCACGTGCAATTGGTACGCGTCAGGAGCCGGCTGCGCCTGCCGCTCTGCCTGCTGCAGTGGCAGCAGCCCAAGCAGCGTGGACGCGACTCCCCTCGCGCGCTCTCGCAGTCCATCGCCCACGTGGCCATTCGACAGCAGTCGCTCCTTTCAAACAATTCATTTACTTCTCAATATATTTCAACCATAAATCTTAAAGTCTTGCGAAGAAAGGCTAAACGTTTCTAACCGTAGTCTGGCCATCGTCGCCGTTGGGAAATCCGTGACTCTGACTTCGTCGGAGATTCAAGCGAGGCCCGTTCAGGCCACTGCAAATTATCATTATCTTTCATTACAGAAGAAAGGTTTTGAAACCTTTTATTACAAGAAATGGGAAAGAAAGCGGACCGTGGAGTCGGCCGGAGATCGAATGCGAGCCAGCGGAGATACCACGGAATACGACGAGTCACGCGGTAGTCACGCTCGAGGAACACGAACATCGACGTGGTCACGGTGGACAGACCGATGATCGCCAGCAGAATAAAGTAGTACAGGCCTGAACACTCTCAATTGTCACAACTCATGTTTCATTCCTTGTACTTGTTAATTGTCCGACTTGTCATGCCATGTGTACCTATGAGCGGAATGCCCGAGAAGGAGCCTCTTCCCTTGCGCGTGCTCCACATGCTGAACTTGGGCATGTCTTCGACGATGGCGAGAAGAATGACGGACATACTCATGAGAGTCATGATTCCCAGCCGGAACTTTGCGTCGCTGTGAGTAGAATTTTATTAGAATCATTTCTGTCTTTTTTACAGTAACATTTGTTAGAAACAATGTTGAAAACAAAATTGTACTGTTGGCAGTAACAAAGAGAGTTCAAGAGCATACCGAACTCGCCCGCTCGTACTCGGGGTATGGAAGCCAATGACGGCGACAAGAGTGATGATTGTACTCGGGATCACAAGGTTGAACACTGAAATTGTAACAAAATATATACATTATACATAAATCATTTAAATAACGGATTAAAAAGCCTTGCCATAGTAGAAGCTCTGCCTGACGACCACGAGGTCCATGATGATCATCTCCCAGAAGAGTGGAGGGTCCAAGTAATCATAGAGAAAGCCGTCCGACTTGATGTTGCTGTGTATCTTGAATGGTCACTCGTGATCTACCGTAATATTCGATGAGATTGAAGAGGGTATTGATTCAGTTACCGTATCCAACTCCCACTCTTGATTGTCGTAGAAGTCGATGAGAGAGAGATTCTGCGAGTAGAGTGAGTACTTTATCGAATCGTTGGAGTGTGCCCAAGAGCCAAAGAGAAGAGTGCATTGCTGGCTGAACAAGTCTTGATTCTTAATTGTGCTAGATCAGGCTTAATAAAGAATCATATGCGAATACATAAATTCTATGAAAATTTTTTTTATGAATTTGATTTATCAAAAAAAACTAAAATATTTAAATGAATAAAAAGGTGTCCGTACACGTCGAAAGGGAAGAACTTGACGTCGAGTTTGCAGAGACTTTCAGTGGAGAAGGGGATGTAGTATCGGATGTGGCCGGTGTGGTTCACTCGCAAGTCGTTGTTCGACTGCAGCTTCGCAGCGTCGTTGAAGTTGTGGCTGTGAAGAAGGTGGCTTCCAGTCAGTTTTTTTTTCTTTTTATTTTTGAAGATACTTAAAGACAGTTACTATTTTGTAAACAATCTAGGTTTCTTTTATTTTTTCAGACATACATAAAACATACAACATCATTTCCATTATTCCTGATCAATGTTCGGCTGTATGCAAACTTCCTCTCATAGACTGCTTCCATGAAATTTTGCAATGCAACTACCGTGTGTTCATCTTTGAAGCCTTGAAGGGAAAATGAGTTTCTTTTGGCTGACCTTTTTAAGGGTTTTGCGAAATATTCGTCACGATCGTGTTCCTTTCAGCTCCATCTCTCTCTCTCGCTCTCTCTCGCTCTCTCTCTCTCTCTCTTTTTCTCTCTCGCTCTTTCTCTGCCTATCTCTCTCTATCTCGCTCTCCCTATTTGTCTCCTGTCTTTCTCTCTCTCAACACTTTTCTTGATTTCTCTATACCTCCCTTGTTCAGCTTCTCCCTCTTCATGTGTTCCGATGTGAACTACTACTAAGTCAAGAGGAGCGCGACCTTGACTGTCTCAAAGTAATGATGTACTTGGAATCCTGCGAGGTCGGCAAGAGAAGAGAAGTCTGAGGTCAGACCGGTTAGCAGAGAAGAGAGGGGAGGGGGCGACTATCACTTTCAATGCTTCCTTCATTCAATCCCTTTCTAGCACTACAATGCAATCTCTTCCATTCATCACTCGCGCTCTTTGTCAACCTACATGTCACGTAATTTCTCCGTATTTTCCACTCTTCCCCCTGGTACTGATTTATTTCTTTATTATATTTATCTTTCCCTTTTTGGCAGCTTATGACTACGGTTTCTACGCTGTTGAGTGTTATTTAGTGAATGTCATTGGCAGTAAGTTGTGAAAACATCTGAAGCAGGAAGAAGCAGTGCAAGTAGGAGAGAGCACAATGATAGAGATAGAGAGAGAGAGAGAGCGATGTAATGAGAGAGGACAGAATTGGAGAAAGACTTACAATAAGAAAGTGATAGGTCGTTAAGAATAAAAAGAGATACGGGGCAAACGATGGAAAAAGAGAGTGAGAGAAAGAGAGGAAGAGAGAGAAGGAAAGAGAGAGTGAGAGAGAGAGGAAGAGAGAGAAGGAAAGAGAGAGGGGGAGAGAGAGAGAGATTGTCAAGCTTGTCCTGCCACGATAACTAGCACTTTTGCGTGGTGCCGCAGCTTTCTCCCTCACATTTTCACCTTCATCCCTTTTTCTGAGAACCTAAACGGCTCGCCACTTGAATAGCGCCGCCCGTTCGCGTGTTGGACAACACTTCACTGAACAACCTCCAAAATACTGTTTCACTTTGGCTCATTCTTTCTCGTTCTCTTTGCCCCCTCGCTGTCTCTCTCTCGTGCTCCTCTCTCTTGTTCCCTGTCTCTCTCTCGTTCTCTCTGCCTCTCGCTGTCTCTGTCTCTCTATCTCGTTCTCTCTCTCCTTTTCTCTCTCTCTCTCGTTCTCTCTGCCTGTCGCTGTCTCTCTATCTCGTTCTCTCTCTCTCTCTCTCTCTCTCTCTCTCTCTTTCTCTCTCTCTACTCTTCCGCTTAGGGTTTCGGACGTTCCACCAAAGTCGACATTGACGCAAGGCTGAGAATTGCTTGGCAATTTCGGCTCATGTCAAAATGCGCCATAGCCGGCTATCACTTTTACTTGATAGCGCTTGCAAATGATTGTACTTTACATACATTTTCTCCTTTTGTGCCAATCTCCTCTTCAGCTTCATTGTTACTTACTTGTAAGGCCTAGAACAGACGGAGAGAGAGAGAGAGGCGAGACGAGACAGAGAGAGAGAAAGGAGATTAATAGAGAGAGAGAGAGCAATCTCACCTGTAATAGAGCGAGAATTCGGGAATCCAAATGTCTCCAGAGGACAGAAAGATCTCCGTTGCTCCTTCGTAGAGCTCTGGCCGCCATGTCAGAAAATCATCGATCCAGTACTGAAATATAGAAATATTAAGAATATGGAACGTGCCTTAAATTATTTATTTTTTTAAAATAATTTCACCATGCTATATTTTCGAATCTTACTAATGTCTGGTGTGCTTGTTGTTCCATGAGTGAAACAGGAAGGGCGCGCAACTGGAATAGCCATTGGGAAGGGGATGTATCCCAGGGCAGAAGAGAGAGAGAGAGAGAGAGAGAGAAAGGAATAGGATATGCGGATAAATGTATGTATACATGTATGTATGTATGTACATAGAAAGCGAGAAATAGAGAAGCAGAGGTAAGGAGAAATGAGAGCGTTGGGTTCTGCATTCATTAAAGAAATGTTGAACGATTGCTTTGCGTTTACGTTGCACAAGGACCATTTATAGACATCTTACAGTCTCTTACAGCTCTCTTTATGTTTCTGACGTGCTAATCATCAGAAAAAATTTAAAGTCAGAACCTTCCACCTTTAGGAAGCGAGGGAGAGAATTCTGGCTGGAGAGTTAGAGAAAACGAGGCTTGAAGTGCATGCTCTCTTTCTTTGCACTGACGGTCCTTCTCTAAGCCACATTACATATCCTTGTCATTTACATACTTATGATTTTAAATAATGGGATTGTTGATGCAGATGGTTCGATTTAAGCAATTCAAGTGAACCCTCTATTGCATGTCCTTCACAGGAAGCTCCCCGAGGGCAGTTGAGAAACTCACTGGCCCTGAGGCGTACGAGGATGGCGCTCTTCTATTCTTCTCCCCTCGGCCTGCCAACTCACTTGGCCCTCTTCGTTCTTCTTCCTCTTCTGCTGCAGCTTCTTCCGTTCTCCCATGCACAAGTCACAACCAAAGCAGGTACCACATCATTCTAATTCTTCTTCATTTGTAACAGTCATCTTTCTTTCTCACTCTCTTCCTTTCTTTCCCTCCTCATCTCTCACTCATCTTTCAATGGATAGTCTTTATATTACCCTCACGGTTCCTCTCCCCATTAAACCTCTTTTTCTCGCACGTATTGTTGCTGTTTAATACGTGCGCATTATAAACCTTGAAGACGCTTTTCAACTGCTTGATCGTTCACCTTCTCTCCCACTTTTGCGCATTCTCAAACTCTCTTTGTCCCTTTTCTCTCTTTCTTTCTCTCTTTCTCTTCTCTATCTCTCATTCGCCTCCAAGTGTCATAATTCCCCCAACGGGTTGTTGTCGAAATGCATATAAACAGCAACAGGTTGCGGTTTCAACGACGAGAGCAAAACTGCCTTCTTTTCACAAGCAGGAAACAAGATGAGAAGTTGCGCGATTTGAGAGAGAAATGAACCCATGTTTTAGCAGCAATCTCACCATCATTTTGGTGCGAATTAATAAATTTAGCTTAAAAAATAAAAATCAATCTTAATAAAAAAATAATATCCTCTTATCCATAACGTGACATTCAAGTCGTAAAACGACATTGAAAGTTCCAATAAAAAAAGCATACCGCTTACTCTTTTTGCAAATAAAGCAATTAACGCAGGCAGATCGAAATACTGGAACGGCAGAGGTGATAAAACGAGAGCAGAAAGGATGAGACAGCTTTGAAAGAAAAGGGGAGCGATGGAAGAAAAAAGAGATTGAGAGAGACAGAAAAGCGAGATGTAGAGAGATCATTTAGAAAAGCAATAAGATCAGGAAAGCAACGCGAAGGAGAAGGAAATTTTCTGTTGTTGAGAACGTACAGTCCCGCCCAGGATCTTGGTACCAAGGAGGGATCGAAGGGCCCTTTATAATTAAAAACCGAGTTCAGGCGTAATCTTTGTTTATACTTTTTCATATGTATACATACAAAATATTGTTGAGTATCTCATCATGAGTAAATCTGCCGGATTACTGTACTATCATTGTCTATCGTATCTCTTGGAGTGGTGCACTACTGCGATGCGCGAGACCCGGAGACGTGCGGGAGGGGTGGCGTTTGCATACCGAAGAGATCAGGCAATCGCTGCCAGTGCCCCGATGGCTGGATGGGACCCGGATGCAAGCGTACGGTAGCATTCTTTTTTTCTTTAGTTGTATTAATTGTTGCTTATGTATATAATATTGGGGAAGTACATACACACAGGCATTTTCTTAAACATAATCTTTTGGCTCTTGAAACGAATATATTGTAATGACAAGATTTGACAGAGGATAACATTAGTGAGATTTTGATCTACAGGCCCTTGCCAAGACATCTACAAGTCGTGCAAGAAGTGGCGCGAGGAGGAGCGTTGCCATTGGGCCCGTCCGATCTCGCCCTTCTTCTCCGACAACTGCGCCCTCTCCTGCGGACAGTGCCGAAGCACTGGCTCAGGTCTCTTTTCCTCTCTTCTCCACTTTTAGTTTTTTTTTATGCATTAAAATAAGTACACCTTTCACAACGCAGAATATTAATGAAAAGATGTATGTAGACAGCCAGTTACTACAATTCTTATGGTAATAGCAACGAAGATTAGTAACTATACCTGTCATATCACATCATAATCCTTATTTTCTCTCTTCCGCTCATTTTCTTTCCTTTTCCCTCTCAGAATTGCTCGTTCCTCTGCCCCCGATTCTCGAACCGATTTCTTGGTTCGTTGGTCGATGGGAAACACGGACTTCTTCAGGAGAACGGTAAATGATATCTCTCATTCTTTCTCTGATTGTGAGATCATTGCTCTCTCGCTACTTCTCTCTCTCCCTCCATTTCTCTTATACTCTCGCTCCTCCTTCTCTCTCTCTCTCTCTTTCTCTTTTTCTCTCTCTCTCTCTTTCTCTCCTCTCTCCTCCAGTTTCCCTGAGCCAATGCGCGGTCCCTACCACGAGGTGCTCGAGGTCCAGCTGTCCGAAGTGCCGATGTTCGACCGGCCGCCAGTCAACATTTCGTAAGTATAATTACGTAATTAAATAAATCAGTTCCAACTATTGACTTGTTTTTTTCTTACCATTAGCAAGGGTAATCCTTTCCCAGCATCGCTTTCTTCCCTGCCATGGTGCAAGGTGCAAAGTCATAGGAAACATATCCGCCCGCTCTTGCCCAAACCATTTATTTCGGCCCCGTTCGCACCTCAAAGAGAGAAGGAAGAAGAAGAGTCTCTGAAGTGCTCCCAGGGGGCAATTCTTAAGGCTTTTCTGGAGAATCTACTGTGGACGATGCTCCTAACGCGGGGAAAACACACTTCTCTGTACTCTCCCTTCACTCTTTCTCTCTCTCTCCCTCTCTCTCTTTGTATCTCTCTCGATTTCTTTCCTTCACTCTTTCTCTCTCTCTCTTTGTTTCTCTCTCTATGTCTCTCTTTCTCTTCACTACTTCTCCCCTCTCTCTCGTCCTTCACTGCCTCTCCATTTTGAATATTTCAAGAGCGCATATTCTATCCACACTTTCACAGTGAAGATAAGCTGAAAGCCTTCGCTAAATAATAAAGGACAAGCTGGCTTTCAACAGATCAAAGAATGCTTTTCTTCTCACCTTTTGGTTGTCGACTCGAGAAGACTCTAGGCGCATAGAATACTATTCTTTTACGATTTCACTAAGTACACGGTCTAGTCCATTCAAAACCGTACTTTTCTCAATCTTCTGCACCTTCGCTCTCTCTCTCTCTCTCTCTCTCTCTCTCGCTCTCTCCGTTCCCCCGTTCCCTTTGCAGAGTGACGGCGACTTCTCTGGATGGCCTGGACACCTACCGCGAGCTTGGTTTCATGACAGGGAAGCCCTTCAACGAGGACACTGGCTTCGTCGAGTTTGACAAGCCAGCCGAAGGAGACGACAAGGTCGGCATCGAGATGGTCTCCTCCACTGGTTAGTGGCTCTCTCCCTCTCTCTCTCTCTCTCTTTCTATCTGTCTCTGTCTTTCTCTCTCTCTGTCTCTCTCTGTCTTTTACCCTCTCTCTCTCTCTCTCCGTCTTTTTCCCTCTTTCTCTTTCTCACTCTCTGCTCTACCGTGTTCTACCCGCCATCTCCTTTTTAGGTCTGATCACGATAGAGGAGGGGGTTCTGAAGGGGCAGTCCTTCCGACTCGAGTCAATGCACAAGAAGTCTGTGGCCGGCTGGCGGCAGGAGTTCAAGGAGGTCAGTCATGGAAGCTGGGTAACAGTATGCAGGAAATAGGCGGAACTACAAGTATGCATATAAAAATTTCTCTGTTTCCATTTGTTTTTTCTTCTTTTCTTTGCTCTATTACTTTCTAAAGCATTACATTCCTACTCATAACAGAACTGTACCATTGCAACTGCAGCGTGTCATGTAACATCATGCAGGCAAAAAGGCAATTCCTGATCTTTGGTCGCTTTCTTTAATCGCAACTCCCTCCTGTTCAGTCGAAACGGCTTTTCCGCCTTCTCGGTCCCAGCACGCTTGAGGAACGCGTCATTTACACTGACGCGCATGGGCAAGTGCGCAAGTGGCTCAAGAGGTAGAGAGAGAGAGTGAGAGAGAGAGAAAGTGGAAGAAAGTGGAAGAGAAGAGAGAGAGAGATGGTAGAGAGAAAGAGCAAAATGTTTCGATTTGAGATACACGCGGACGCGGGACTACCTGAAGGAGTTCAGGCCAGTGTCAGCGACCCCCGCCGCCCCTCTCGGCTAGGCTATCTAATGCCACTTCAAGTGCCACTTCTGCGTTGCCACACTCCAATGATCTCTATTTCCTCCATTGCAAGGCGAAAAGTATACCAGAATATCAAAAAAGAATCATAGATTAAGCACCTTGCAATTATGCTTGCCATGCAATCAAATGTTTAATTCTCCTGTTGATGTCATACGAAAATGGAACAGAATAAAATTGATAAAATCATTAAAATCGTGAAGCAGTGTAACTTCTCGTCTAGCTTTGGAGATTCTCAAGGTTGTAATCTTGCCAATTGCAAAATCTTATGGTTAATTCAAGATTTCATCTATCAGATAAATAAGTAACTTTATTAATAAATAAATAAATCTTATATTTTAATAATTATAAAAAGGGATAAAAATACCAATTCGAAGCTGCCCGACAAGCTGATTGTGTTCTTCACGGCATCCTGAAATACAATTGGAGATTTGACACGACTCACAATTAATATTCCAACTAATTCGTTCCCCGAGCTTCTCATGAAGATTTACAAGAAAATAAGAATAAACTACTGCAAAAATGATATAAGCGAAAAAGGTACCAATTTGATGATCTGGTAGAGGAAGACGCTCATTGTAACAGAGACAATCTTGTTCGGATGCTTCACAGGTCTCGTGCCTTTTCTGCAGAGAAAAGGGAGCTGAAGATCATATTTTATATAACTTAATTTTAGATAAAATATATTTTCTCTTCGATTATTCATTTAATGTTTTTTTTCTTGCAGATTCTTCGCGTGACTTTTGCAGTCGAATAATATTTCAAATGATTCTTTGTGATGTTTGATGTGGTTGGAGAGGCTGACTACGAGTTGGATGACTAGCCACCCGATGGCGTCATTCGTCGTTCTACTTGTCTTTCTTTCCTTCCTTCCCTCCCTCCCCCTATCTTATGCAATTCAGTTCTTCCTCTTCCTCTTCCTCTCTCTCTCTTTCTCTCTCTCTCTCTTTCTCTCACTCTCAATGCATCTCTTTCCTTCCCAAGTTTTTCTTCCTCCTAGCACTGCGTCTCCTTTGTTTCCTCTCTAACTTTCTCGTGCTCTGATCTCCCTATTTGTTCCAAAATATACAAATATGTGCCTGGTGTCGAGATCTCATTCGCGCCCTCGGGGAAGGAGGACAACGCCTTTGACTCTGTCTACATCCTGAGAAAGTCTGAGAGAGATCCACAGAAAAAGATGCAGACGAGAAAGCATAAGCGAGAGAGCGAGAGAAACAGAGAGAATGAAAGAGGGTGAGAGAGAAGAGAGAGGACAGAACTGGTAGACATTGCATTCCTCATATGCATGCGCGACTCCCATGGCGTTGTTCCCAGTCGATCTCTCTCTCTCTCTCTCTCTCTCTCTCTCTCTCTCTTTCTCTCACTATCTTTCTCCCTCTTTCGTTCTCTGTCCTTGAATCCCTCCCTTACTCTCGCTCTGTTTCCATATCTCTCTCTCTCTCTCCATACTTGGAATAAATATATAGCTCTCTCTTAGATCTCTTTGTCTCTTGCTCTCTTTGTCATGATCTCTAACATCCCCATGTTTCGTTCTTTCCTTCTCCTTCTCTCTCTCTGCCTCTCTCTCTCTCTATCTCTCTCTTTCTCCCTCTTTCTCTCTCTCTCTCTCTCTCCCCCAGGGGAGCAGTCACCCTCTGCAGCACCACTGCTTCTCGGATACCATGGCACCTCGCGTCATCACGTCAGCCTTTTTCGTCTCTAATCACTCTCTCAAGATGTCTTTTATCTCTCTCTCTCTCTCTCTCTCTCTCTCTCTCTCTCTCTCTTTCTCGCCATCTCAACCTCTCTCCTCTCGCTCCTTCTAAACACGACAAGAGCATCTCAGGCGCCGAAAACCCGGTCCGTCATTGACCTTTCGGCTCGGAAGAAGAAGAAGAAGAAGTGAAAGAGAAGAAGGAAGACAAGCAGCCAAGCATGATTCAGGAAGGCGCGAGAAGCTTGCGGCAGAACTGACACGACAACTTTGTCATCTCCACTAGACTTTGTTTTCTTTTTGCATAAAGAATAATAAGTCAACTACGAAATACAAAAAGCAACCGGATTTACTGCAGGCAGGAGAAGAAGCTGAACATAATATTCGCCGCGTCTGCATGTCTCTGTACTGCTTGCACATTTGTGACACAATCAGGAATTCCATTCCAGATTCTCCGACTCTTGCAACTATTCATGGCGGACACCCGATGGCTATCCGAGGATTCCCTTTTTTCAGACTGCACACCCCTCGAGGCCTTGAACGTCTTCCCCCCTCTTCTTGCCATTCTCACCATAGGCAATCTTGGCGAGAGGGAGCACCTTCGGGCTGTATTTCTTTGCTTGTCAACGAGCTATTTGGCTGTGGAGGAAGAGAGGGTGGAGGAAGGAGAGACGCAGAGGGAGAGAGAGGAGATTAAAGAGAGAATTGGATTGAATAGGAACGATGGCCGAGTGGCGACTGCTGCAGGGGCCGAAATGAGGAAGACGAAGTGTGCCCCTTCCATTCTGCACACTCAAATTTTGTGGACCGCCAATTGGGTGGCAGAGTAGAGAGAGAGAGAGAGAGAGAGAGAGAGAGAGAGAGAGAGAGAGCGAGAGAGAGAGAGAGAGAGATCGACAGAGAAAGAGAGAGAGCGCGAGAGAATAGAGAGATATATAGATAGGACCATAGCGAGAGGATATAAATAGACAAGAGATGCCTTCTTTTAAAGTACCCAACCAACCATGTGCCCCATAATTTAATGAATATTTAGCACTAAATTTTTTTTTGCGATATTACGATATTAGAGACCTGAACCATTCTAAATGTTGGTCACATCTTATTGATGGTTTTATAATACGCGTTCATTCGCGTCTCTTATGAAATCCCGTCTGGCCGCTTGAAGCTTCTTCTTTCCGCTTTCTTGGTCCCACCCCGTCGGCTATCTGGCAAACACTTCCCTCCCTAACGATATCAGCAATACGGGCGGTTGTTTCTCTCTCCCCCTCTCTCTCATTCTCTCTTATTCTCTTTCTCTCTCTCTCTCTCTCTCTCTCTCTCTCTTTCTCTCTCTCTGTTTCCCGAGCTGGTAACAAATACTCACGCATTCTACCCGTCTGCTACTTCCCGCCGACTACAAAGTCTGCGACAATGCCGCTGGCCAACTCCGCCTTTTCCTCCAATCTTTCTCGGACTTCCCGTTTCCCATTTCCGTCGCATCTAACAATACATTTCTCTCTCTCTCTCTTCGTCTCTTTTCTCTTTGGAGAAAGTACCAAGTCTTCAAAGGTTTCGAAACAGCAGAGGTATTAAAAAGTGCCTTTGAGTACATTGGTATCCTTGCATGTTCTCAGTGATTGAGTGGTGGGATCAGCGAGTCTCAGTGGTGTCTTTCCATATTTGGATGGAGAGAGGGGGTGGTCAGTGACTGCGAGTCTCTCTTCACAAAAAAGGAATATACCTTCCCAGCAATGAATCCGCCACCGCTTCTAGCTGCCTGAGAATGCTTCATCATAGCACGGCCGACCGATCCTCTCGCTCCCTCTCTCTCCAGTTCCACTCCCTCTTTCTCACAACTCTCTTTCTCTCTCTCTCTCTATATCTCTCTCTCTCTCTCTCATAAAAGAACAAAAATCGAGCAACTGAGCACCCAATGATCGCAAGTATGTAGAACCTTGCAGTCTCATTTTAAATCCTCTGAAATTAGTCACACTTGCTCTCTCTCTCTCTCTCTCTCTCTCTCTCTCTCTCTTGCTCTCTCTCTCTCCCTCTCTCTTGCTCTCTCTCTCTCTCTCCCCCTCTCTCTTTCTCTCTCTCTCTCTTTCTCCTCTCTCTCTCTCTCTCTCTCTCCCTCTCTCTTGCTCTCTCTCTTCTCAACAAGGAGTAACTCCTGGGATTCAAAGTACATTCATACGATTGAAGACTCTGGCTTACCATTACACAAAAATGGTCCCTTTCCTAATAGCGTTAGATAATAAAAAGTGAAATATTAAAATAAGATTAAGCTGAATCTGTTCCAATTGTTGCCGATGGAACTCTTAATGGAAGGAGGAGCCTCCTTCTGTTTTTCAAAGCGTTCCCTATCGAAAATGGAAGTGAAGTGAGAATTGATTGGAGGGTTACCAAGGAGGAAATCTTCATTCTTCCGGGGGAGACTTCATTACAGTTAATTTGATTGTGGCCGTCTCAGCTGGACCATTCATTTCTTTCCGGCGTTCCTTTCCGCTCCTTTCTATTGCTACAAAATACATGTACAATTTTTGTATGTTCCATGACAGGGAGGAAAAAGATCATACAATACACGTTCTGCGCAGATTTCATTTGTACTTGCGATTAATTGGCTCTGCGTGAATATTTCAGCAGCAAGGGGGAGGAGGTGCAAGGAAAAGAAGAAGCAAAGGAAGAAAGCAGCGCGTTCTCACAGAGAGGCGTGCAACAACAAGAATTTAGTTAATTATATCTAAATCATTATTGTTATCAAAAACAAATATGCATTTTTCATGATATCGCGGTTTTACGACATCATGTATGGTCACATCATATGTATATATATTAAATGGTGTAATAAGTAATTATTGCTAGAAAATTAGTTATACTGCTCAAAGTAAATTTCTGATCCTCTAACCTATGTTGTTCCATCAACTGACCCTTTCGTTCTTTTCTCCATTCTTGTCCTTTTCTTCTTCTTTGCTCCTTTCTTTCTCATTTTCTCTCTCATTCTTTCTTTCCTCTCTTCTCATTTCACTCTCTCAAGTCGCTGCCCATCACCCCGCATAAGCTCTAAAAGCCGCAGAGAAATGTGTTGTAGCTGAGCAGTAAGCGCAAGAAGAGGAATATGCGGAATAAATAGCCTGCGGCTTCCATCTCTACCACAATGCCTCTTCCACTCTCTCTCTCTCTCTCTCTCTCCCTCTCTTTCTCTGTATCTGTCTCTCTGTCTCGCACCCTCGTTCTCTCCCCCCTCTGAACAGGCTCGATTAGACAAAGAATAAGAAGCAGTCGAATCTACTCTCTCTTCTTTTGCTCTCTTGGTTGTTCCTCTCTTATTGTTATGGAAGACAATTCTGGCTTGGCTCCCCTCGGCGACAACAAAGCAGCGACATAGACCCTGATTACGCTGGGGTCTACTATCCATGTACTGAGCAGAGAGAGGGAGAGAGAGAGAGAGACAGACAGACAGAGAGAGAGACAGAGAGAGAGAGAGGATGTGGAAGTGGAGATAAGCGAGAGATGTAGACAAAGAGACATCTACAAAGAATGGAGTACGAGAATCTCGATCGCTAGGTCAAGTGCAATTTAATATTCAAATGAAGCGCTACTTCTCCTCCCGGGAGAGAAAAGAAAACGAGGAAACAAGCGAATTGCAACAAGAATGACGGGTAATGTTCCTTCTCTTCACTGGAAGCCGCGGCAGCCAAATAGAATATGCATGAGTCTCCATTGCAAAAAAAAACAATTAATTGGTATTTAAAATGTATGGATTTATAATAGGAAGAAGGATCTGAGCAAAATTATAAATAAAATTATCAATATAAAAAAAATAATCGCCTTTGTAAGCTGACACAGAGTTAGTGTGTGATAAGTGACGAACCTGTAGTATCTGAGGAGATCGTCGTGGAGTCGATAGGTGACAGGAATGTCTTGCCGTCTGAGCGTCTTGAAGTTCTCCGGCAGCAGATAGTCATTGCGGCCGAATGCTGCGCCCGGATACGGTGGGACGGCAGGCTCAAGGCAAGAAAATTATTATTAATGAAAACTACTAATTTGTCTCACTTAATTTCTCATAAGTGTCTATGTTTGTACATATATTAAATTGCGAAAAAAAAAGAAGAGATGGTACATTATTCATCTGCACCTGCTGCTGTCGCTTCGCATGACTTTTGGGTGCGGCTGCCGTCTGCGTGGGTACGGTAGTGGCGGTGGTGGCTCGCCCTTCTTCCTCCTCTGCTTCGGCCGTGTCGTCTTCTTCCTCTAACTCGATGACATCATCGAATGGCGTCCTTGTGTGATGAGCAGGCATGGGCGGTGATTCACGCGACGCGTGCTGCGCGAGGACGGTGTAGCGGTCGCGTCTGCTCGCGACTGTCCGCTGTGGCGTCGGCCGCTGTTGATGATCACCCATCGCGTCCTGCACAGAATAGTTTCTTTGCTTTTTTTCTTCTTCTTCTTACTCTTTCTTTAAATGGATTAACAGATCCTTTCCATTCCCAATGATATGAAATATCGCTCGATTGATTGATTTGTGAAATAGCCAATGACCAATTCGATGATTGATATTGATGTAGGTATTCTTTTGGTGCAGTTGCTCGTTATGTTGCTTTCCTTTCTCGCTGGACTGACAACCTTCCCTTGGCAGGCCTCCTTTTATCTTCTTCTCTTCACTCTCCCATACACGACACGCTCCCGCTCAAACAGCCTGAATATTTCAGTCGTTCTCACGAGATTCATCCACGCGCTCTTCTCTTGCCATCCCACACTCTTCATCTCCTTATCCTCTCCCAGAGCACCTTTCTACTCTCCTCTCTATCTCTGTCATACTTTCTTACATTCTCTTTGTCTTTTCTCTCATTCTTCCTCTCAACTTCACAACTTCCTCGTGGACTTCTCTTCAACATTGTTGCTGCCATCCGAAATTCCAAGTTTCCCTGCTCAATGACAGACTCTTCAATGGGATTAAGAAAGGAAAGGAAGAAATGTGAGAGAGAATGCGAAAGAGATGAAGGGAAAAGTGAGAGGGAAAGTGACACAACGAGAGATAATGAAAGATGTAAGAGAGAGAGAAAGGAGATGAAAGAGAGAGCAACTTTGCATTACGACAGAGGTGGCTACTGTAAGAGAGTGAAGTTCTTTGTTTCACTTGCAACGCCTTCTTCCAACCAAGCACTTACCAGTTATCCAGTACTCAAAACACCTTCTAGTCGGAAGCTGGCCACAATCCTCTTTTGGGCAGATAAATATGAGAAAGTGGATGGTTTCGAAAACAGAAATGGAGACAGGGAGTAAGGAAGAGAGATTGAGAGAGTTTCAGAGAGAGAGAGAAAGAGAGAGAGAGAGAGAGAGAGAGAGAGAGAGTGAGAAAAGAGAGAACCCATGGAACGATGGAGCAAACTACAGAAAATGATAAATGAAAGAGACGTCAACCTTACATATTGTGTAAATGCATGTCAAATTCGCCAAGGATATTAGACAGAAAGTCAGGATTGAGAATTCTCATGGTGAAATTATCTTGCCTTATGCTTTCTCCTCAACTCTTTGAGGAAAATGAGTAGCGGTGAAGTGGAAGTAGAAGGAAATTTTTTCCATTCTTTCTTTTTATACTTGTGCTTTCACAATCACTCACGGTTCTTTGTATGTGCTAAAATTTTCCGCGAACATTTTCCAGCAGTTATCTCATCCTATCTTCTACTTCCTGGTTCTCTCTCTCAGTCGTTCTCTTTTTCGCTTTCTCTCTATCTCTCTCTTTCTCTCTACCTCTCTCTCTATCTCTCTCGCTCTTTCTCTCGCTTTCTTTCTCTCTCTCGCTCTTTTTGTTTCCCGCCATCAATTCCTCTTCATTTCTAGTAAGATCTCTTCTTTCCCGTCTTCTTTCTTTTTCACTTTTTAGCTGAGAATTGCTGGAATGACACTGAAAACAGAGCGGCCTCGGGCTCTTAGTCAGTGACACGCGCAAATCCTTTCATTCTCTGTTACTTTTTATCCTTCCACTTTCTCTCTCTCTCTCTCTCTTTCTCTTTCTCTCTCTCCTTCTTTTCCCCTTTATCACTCTCTCTCACCTTCTTTCTTTCTCTATCACTCTCTCTCCTTCTTCCCCTCTCCATCACTCTCTCTCTCCCTCTTCCTCTCTCTACCTCAAGGGAGCGACCGGGCATTGGTGATCCCTGGGGGCCTGTAGCACTGCCACTCGACCGGGGCAGCGAGTCGAAGAAGGGCACTTGGAATCAATGGCTTCTTCTTTCTTTCTTCCTCGTTCATTTACCCCTCGTCTTTTTCTTCCTCTCTCAATGTCTGTCTCTCCGTATCTTTCCATCCTTCGCTTTTCTCTCAGATCTCTCTTCGGTCACTAACAGTTTCTCTCTCTCTCTCTCTCTTTCTCTCTCTCGCTCTCGCTCTCTCTCACTCCAGGCTGATCTTTCCCTGCGAGACCCTCAATTTTTCAAGCTTATTCCTTGGCATTCTTCCAGCTTAATCTCTTGCCGGCGGCAGCGTTCGCTTTCTCCTTTTCCACATATCCTTCCTTCTCGTCTTCATTGTCTCACTCACAATCAGCCATGATGTCTCTCTTTCTCTGCTTCTCTCCGCTTCTCTCTCTCTCTGACCTTTCTCCTTTTAGTGCCGCCGGCATCATCCCTTATTGACTTTGCACCATGTTCTCCCTTTTCTTGCTCTCTCTCTCCCTCTCTTTTCTTCTCTCTCTGTCTCCACTGAACCCATACTCTCTCTTCATCGTCATGGCATTTCCTCGCTTTTTGGCCGGAAATGTTCCCTGAATGCGCAGCGTGCTCAGCCGGGGTGGTCGCCGAGGCCGTGCCTGATAATTGGCCTAGTTTGGGCATCCTGGAATCAAGGCAAGGACAGGGACAGAAAGAGTAGGCCGAGACGAGAGACGAAAAGAAACAGACAACAGTCATGACTGTGGCGAGAGAGCACGAGATAGAGAGAGACGCAGACGGCGAAAGGGGATGTCGTGCAGCGTTAACGAGAAGAAAGTGCATAACCGTCGCAAAAGGCTCGTGAGAGGGAAGTATATGGGTGATATGTGCTGCAAAGTAGGAAAAATGGAAGAATTCAAGCAGAGTGCAAGAATTAGAGAGAGAGAGAGAGACAGAGAGACAGAAGAAAAGAGCGAGGAATCAGAAGAAGCAAGCAAATCACTTTGGCCTTGGCTTTGCGAACGTCGTGAAACCTAAGATGGCGCTTCCTTTACGTGTCTTTCACACAAGATTGTTGCAACATTCAGGATAGAGAGAAATCGAGAGATAGAAAGTGAGAGAGAGAAAAAGGGAAATGCATAGAGAAAGGCAGATAGAGAGAGAGAGAAATGAAGAGAAAAGAGAGAGAGAGAAAGAGAGAGAGAGAGAGAAAGAGTGAGAGAAAGAGAGAAAGAGAGAGAAGATTAGGAGAGGAGAACAATGAGGAAGAGACCAGAAGCCATTCCCCGGGCCCCAAACGGATTGAGACAAGTTACAGGCAAATTCAATGCTATTCTTCTCTACTGAACTCGCTTCTATCGACACCAGTGCGTTGGTGTCAAAGATTAAGGGACTTGGCAAAGCAAAAGATTCTTTTAATTTGAAGCCGTTGCTTATTACATATTTTTGTAGTGTTGATATAACACAAATCCGTTCAGCGGAATCTTATCACGAGCTGTCTCTCATGAAAGTGTATCGCACATTCTTTGTACTTCCGTTGGAGAGCGAGAATAGAATAAATGAAAGATGGCCAGGCGGCGAGAGCATCAGTTGCTGGGAGAGGGATGGTGGCACCCGCCTGTGGCCACGGCAAGTGACTGATTACGGAAGAGAGAGAGAGAGACAGAGAGAGAGACAGATAGAGAGAGAGAGAGAGGTGGAAAGAGTGAGAGGGAGAGGGAGATGAAGAGAGAGGTAAAGAGAAGAAGTGGAAATGAAAGTGTGAATGAGGAAAAAGTGAAGACATTTCGAGCCGCCCCATTATAAGCACTCATCAATCACAACAATTCCTCACATCTCCCGACTGCATTCCCCTCCACAGGAGTCTTGAAGAGACCAACGAGAATGAGAACACGGAAAAACACCCAATTCAATCTCCCTCCCCATCTCATTCGTGGCTCTCGAATATATTTATGCAAAATTGTAAGTACCTTGCTAAAGTTTTGAGGAAGTGCACAAAATGTTCATATCGATTAAATTTGTGGATGAATTTTAGAGCTTGTGAAGAGAACCAGTCAATGATTATCAGAAATATAAGCCACGCAAGAATAGATGAAAGTAGAATGAAATGTGAGTAAACCTGATCGTCTCGGGTGGCTCCCCGCATGACCGTCTTCATGGCGTGGCCCGCCCTGAACAGCAACAGCACGAGCACGAGCAGAGAGCGGAGGAGCATTTGGGAGAGATCTTGAAGAGGGAAGAGGAGAGAAAGGAGATCTCAAGGCCTTCCGGCCTCGCCGCCACTACAGCTGCAAATTAATACATTAATAAGTAAGTAAGTACGCAATTTATATCCGCACTCTTTTTATTATCATAATTATGTGTATATTCTTTTTTAATGAATTTTTACATACATTACGCGTTCAGATCAAAGATGCCGCAATTCTCGAGTCATACACAATGTTTCTATGTATACATTATATAGACATACATACTTCTACTGCATAATAAAGGAAAGAAAGAGCAGACTTATTTGATGAGTTTCAGTTCTGACTCGTTATGGCCATAAGTTTATGAGTGCAATGAGTGTATGAGAATGGCAAATATTAGTGTTGCGCCGTAGAAGATACGAATTGCCTTTCTGATGTTATGCACTCTTGATGGATGCTGATGAACCCTCTCTTTCTTTCTCTGTCTCTCTCATGTATTCGTTCTCTCTGAATCACTTTCTCTCGCTCTGACTCTCTCTCTCCCTCTCTCCTGGACACTTTGTTTGTCTGTCTGTCTCTCTGTCTCTCGCACCTCTCTCCTTGAATATCTGTCTGTCTGTATCTCTCTCTCTCTCTCTCCCTCTCATTGACTCTCTCCGTCTCATGCCCTGGAGCTCTAAGAATCGAACAAGACAAATACACTGGCCTCGTCTAAAATTTGTATAGATGATACTTTTTACCGTGTTAGCGCTGACATACGCAATATTGTGTTACCTTCATAAGAGGAGAGAGGAAAAGAGGGCGGAGAGGAAGAGGGTAAGAGGGAGGTACAGAGAGGATACAAAGTGAGAGCATAAAAGGGAAGAGAGTAACAGTAGGAGAGAGAGAGAGAAATTTAGTGACAAAATGAGAGAGAGAGAGAGAGAGAGAAAGCCAGAATGGCGATCTACTAGGTAAGGCCTCCTCGATTGCCTGGTGCGAAAAGCAAACAGCACGTGTTGCCTCTGGCAATATATAGACCAGTGTTTGAGCAGCCGAAGAGTAGAATATGATGAGGAGACAGAAAGGAGTGAAGCAATGAATTATATTACGCCCGAGGTGTCGAAATTGGTCGATTCTCTCTCCTACTTTCTCTCTCCCTCTCTCCCTCCCTCTCTCTCTCTCTCTCTCTCTCTCTTTCTCTATTTCTCTCTCGCTCTTTTTTCCCTCGCTAACGCTCTCTCCCGCGCTTCGCGCGTCTTTTATTTGTTAGAAGAACCACGAAGCATGAGAACGGCGCGTGTGGAGATGAGAAGAATGCAAATGGCTAGTGTGGAATAGGAACTGGGAGGGTGGAGAGGGGTCGGATGGGGGACTTGGACGGGTGCCAAGGGGGTGCTCAAGCAGCCAAGAGAGAAAGAAAGAGAGAGAGAGAGAGAGAGAGAGAGAAAGGGAAGAGAGAGAGAGAGGGAAGAGAGAGAGAGAGAGAGAGAGAGAGAGGAAAAGAGAGAGAAGCGTTCCCCAATGGAGAAAACAGGGAGGGTAATAATAGACGGTCATCTGCAAGAGAATAATGTCCATTGTGATAACTAGTGTTATTATGGAGTTGAAATCACAAGCATCTTGTAATCACAATATAAAGTATTGTTCTTCTGCGATAACTATATCACGAGGGAGAGAGCGATCGGAATAGAATTGGAATGAGAAAAAAGCGCAGGATTGAACGGTCTCGTAACAGCGAATTAGTATGGATCAATCGACTTTCGCAGAATAATACTACTAAAAATTAATGAAAATTTGAAAAAAAAACCATTTGAATAAGTTAATATCTGGAGCTCTTTACAACTGAACAATTTGCCTGCATCTCGCAAAGTCTGCGACAGTTATTACTCGGAAAAGTGCCTGGGAATCACAGCGAGTGTATGAGAATCTATGGGAATCGAACTAGCACTTCCTAAGGGCATTCTTGTGTTTAACGAAATAATAGTTTACTTTCTTGAGGCTATGAGAATACTTTTTCGTGGTCATTGCATTACTTTTCTGAAATTCTGCACAACGTTCAGCTTATTGTGCAATATCCATGCATTAGTAGCAACAAGAAGAAAAACACCATATTGAATTGCTGCTTTGTAAGCCACCAACATATATATTCATAAGTATGTATGTATGTACATACATACATATGCTAATCTTTAAAAGGAAAAAAGACCGCCAAATGTGAAAATATGTATGTAAATATCATATGTAAGTATCATGTGTATGTAAACATATTCACGTATGTATGTACATGCCCATTTACGAAATCCATACTCCACGATTACTTTTTTAATTTTCACCTTTTAATGATCTAAAAAAAAGGTAATTGCGACGGAAATAGAAGGACTCAGAAAACGCAGTACAGACGAAGAAGCGACGCATCTCATCAAGATTGCGCGGAAATATCACCTGGTTCTTCCTCTCCTTTTATCTCTCCCGCCTTCTCTTTCTTCCTCTCATCTTTGTCTTCCTGAAGTCTCTTTGTTCGCTTCCATTCACTCGTTATCTCTTCTTCCTCTCTCTCTCCCTCTCTCTCTCCCTCTCTCTCTCTTTCCCTTTCTCTCTTCTCTCTCTCTCTCTTTCGCTCTCTCTCTTCAGTTATAGAGCAACGTTCACACGCAATGGCAAAGTGCACGGGAAGAAGAAAGAAGAAGAAGAAGAAGCTCCAGTGCCTGAAGCGGCGGAGAAAACTGGAGGAATAAAAGGAGTATGTACATGACCGGAGTGGTGGAGGGAAGGGGGGGGGGTGAGGTCGGACTCCGCCTCCTTTCTTCCACCCTCCCCAAGGCGTGTCTCAGAAGACTTGGGAGGCGAGAGAGAGGAAGGTGATAGAGAAACAGCGATAGAAAGGGGAAGAGAAATGGATAAAGAGAAAGAGAGAAAGAATGAATGACCCTCTCTCAATCTCTCCTCATTTGCCGCACTCTTTAGTTTCTTTCTAATCTCTGACCTGCGAGATATCACTATGATCGATGGATCAGCCATAGAGAATAGCTGAGCATCCCTCTCCAATAGAGTGTCTCCACTTAGTCATCTTTGGAAATGTGAACAGGTACATTTACTTCCACGATTTAATAATTCCTAAACAAATAGATACCTGATAAGATTTTCTTCAATTCCATAAAACCTCTGATTTGTTCATCAAACGAGGAAGAGGAACGGACATCCTTTTTTGACATGACCTTTGGGCGAGAATCTAAATGATTTCGTTGGCGTCTGAGCAATGCCCGCCTCAATTTCTTTTTCTCTCCCTCTCTCGCTCTTCTCTTATCTCCTTCTGCACCTTGCTTTCTCTCTCTCTTTCTCTCTCTCTCTCACTCGCTCTTAGTCTGTCTTTCCCAGTATCACATGGGTATTCTCCCCCAGGGGGCTTATTGGCATGGCTGGCCCAGGAAGGCACGCCTGGCCGAGGTTGCAGAATTGCCAGCGATACGGGAGAAGGCGCGAACGGGCAGCCAAACACCGCCAAAAGCATCGCGAGAAATGATTGAAGAATGCCAGAGAATCGAGAGATTCGTACGAAAGAAATGCGAACATTCCGAAAGGAGAAAGAGCTGGCTAAAAATGGACACGGAAAGAGTTTAATATTTCCTCTCTTCGAGGGAAGAACGCTTTTTTTGTAATTAAACTTCTGTGTGAATTCATTGGAGGTTTCAGCAATAATGCTCGTAATTTGAAACAAACGCAGTTCTCTCGACGCTTTCCTCCAAGCCTCTCATGAAAAACATGCGAATTTTATTGACATCGCTCTCCAAACAATAGCCTCAATAGTTCTTTGAATACAATTGAAATTAGAAAAAAAGTTTTTCAGCCGTTTGTCCAATTGTTAAAATCGGCTCTCTAATCATTTGCACTGATATGATTTCATGTATGCATTCAGATGTCTAGCTCGAAAAGCAAAAAAATCCAAACGTCTACGAATGATGCTACATACATACTTGCCTAAAAGCAGTTAGTCCTAAGATTGTTAACATATCCATACTGACGTTACAGATCTTCTTAATGTTCTGGTTGCTTGGTTGCTGGAGGGGCGCTGCTAATGGAAGAGGAGAGATGAACAAGGTGAGGGGGAAGCAGATGTGGACTGGAATTAGGAGGTACGCCATCTACTTCTCAAGGGGGTTTCGAGACATGAGCGATGCGCAGGGTGGGTAAAGGGCATTTGCAGACTCATGCAATGGAGAGAGGGAGCGAGAGAGAGAGAGAGAGAGAGAGAGAGAGAGAGAAAGAGAGAGAGTGAGGGAGAGAGAGAGAGGGAGAGAGACAGAGGGAGAGACAGGGAGAGACAGAGGGAGAAAGAGGCGGGAAGAGAGAAGAGTGGAAGAGACTCAGTGATAAATAGTCAGACTGGATTAAAGCGATGCAAAATGTGCAGCTGAAGAACTTCAGAATATGAAGAAGTGTACGCGTTTGATTTCCAGATGCATATTCCTTAAAACTGTTATTTCAAAAAAAAAATTCTGTTAGGTGTCCTGCTAATAGTAATAGTAATGGAATGAGGGTGTAGCTGTTAATCTCCTTGTTAAAACGCTTAGAAATATGAAGAGACATTAAAAAAAACCTTGCAAATTCAACCACTGAGAAGTAGTTTATTTAAAATCAGATCACCATTAAAATACAACAAAAAAAATATCACCCTAAATTTATTAGCAGAGCCGGCCCAAATACTCCGGCGTAACTTCTATTCTCCCTCATTTCGTTCTCTCTCTTACACCCACGTTGTCTTTATTCTTCTCTCTTTCTAATCGCTTTGTCCCTATCAAGCTTTACAATGCTTCTATAATTCGATAGACTAGTGTCCAGAACTATGGCACAATTATTCGAACATTTTCTTATTCGAACAACGAATCACGCTCCCCCATTCATCCTCTCTCTCTCTCTCTCTCTCTCTCTCTCTCTCTCTCTCTCTCTCTCTCTCTCTCTCTCTCTCTCTCTCTGTCTCTCTCTCTCTCTCCTTCTTCTTCCAGAACCCTTCTCCTTAAGAGATTGCTCCGCAAGAGTATAAACGAATAAGCGAAGAAACGAGACAAGGAATGACGGAGATATCGTATAGTAAGAGAAAATGGTTAGCATCTTGAAACCCAGAAGAAAGGGAGTCTTTTGCAGCTGCCAACACTTATGGTTAGCCTCTCATTGCAGGAGCTCTACCGTGCACATAGTCATTCAGTCATTCGTACACAGCTATCAGTCAAATCCCTTTCCATATCATATATCTATTTATCACTCTTTTCCTTCCTTCTCTCTCTCCTCCTCCCACTCTTTTCTTTCTCCGTCTCTCTCTCTCTCACACACACTGTATCTCTAACACTGTTGGGCTCATCCGACATGCGCAACCCCCTCCCCCCTCCACACAACAATAACCGAACTCATATTATATCAGTAATCTAGTAGCTAATTTTGTGATAGCAAATAAAAGTCTGATAGACACGTCCACATCTCCTTTTAAGTTGGATAGAAGCCACCTGGCGACATCTGATTACGCATTAACATGACAGAGATGGCAAAGAGACACGGAAATGTGGGACTGAGATAATTCGGGCGTTCCCAGAGAGAGAGGGCAATTACGAAGACTTGGGCGTGACGTGGGCGGCACTTCTTTGCTCTCTGAATCTCTCGCTCTCTCTACGTCACTCTTCCTTTCTCTCTCTCTCTGACTCTCTCTCTCTCTCTTTCTTTCTCTCTACATCGTTCCCTCTTTCTCTGACGTCAAGACAAGCTCACATCGAGCATGCAAATAAAAAGTGGATATTGTTAAACATCCATCAACAGCTGATGATCTGCTCACCACTCTTCTCTTTCTCACCACCACTACATTCATGCTGATCATAACTGCCTGGAAATGAAAGGAAAAGGCAAAGGCAGCTTACTTGCGAAATATATCACGATTACAAAGAGTATGCCGATAGCTAGACGTAGCAGAAGAAAATGAGCGAGAGAGAGAGAGGGCGAGAGATATAGGGAGACGAGGAGAGAGAGAGAACAGAGAGAGTGATAAAGAGTGATCAGACAAAGTTTGGTTTGACAAGGAAACTCGAAGCATAAAGTGGTCAGCTGCCGTTGCCCGTCGACAATCGCCTCCGATTCGTTGAGCAGAGCACGCTTCAGGTTTTAAGCCGACTGGGGTTTGGGATGCATTTCAGGCGTTACCCATCTCAAGCTCTCTCTCTCTCTCTTTCTCTCTCTCTCTCTTTCTCTCCATCTCTGTCGCCCTCTCACACTCTCAGCATCTTTATCTCTCATCACTCCCTTCCCAGGATAGCACATGAATGTGAGCAAAAGACTCTAGAACAATTTTCTTTTTTTTGCCTCCTATTTTTCACCGAACCATCTCTTTCTTTCATTCTCTCTCTCTCTCTCTCTCTCTCTCTCTCTCTCTCTCTCTCTAGGATGGAATAGATATCCTCTCTTCTTTCGTATTCTGTTGCCTAAGAGCGCACTCGCATCACTAGGTATGCGCATTCTCGAAATCTGTTCGTCGAGCGAATTCAATGCCTGCGCTCTCAGCATTTTTCACTATATGTTTTCTTTCTGTACTTCTCTAAACTCTCTATTTCAGGTTATCTCTCTCACTTTTCTCTCTTTCCTCTTCCAAAATTCAGGGCAAGCAAAGGGAACAAACCTCTTCCGCATAAAAAATAACTCTTCTCATATCAGAAGCAAACAAATCACAGTCACACCAAAGCACGTGCCCAGTCAACCCAATCAAGTGATCTGCCACATCCTGGGCGGTCTTTCTGAGCAGTATAAATCATGAGAGCCAGAACATCCATTCCGCGTCTTCAAGTGTCTCTTTGGATGCGATGTTCTTTATCCCTCCTGCTCTAACTAACTTGGCATCTCACTTCCATCCAAACTATCTTCGTCTCCCCTTCCATTCGACAATAGTATATTATCTCATCTCCTTCAGCCCAGTTCCTCAGAATATGCCAGTTTACCAGATGCAAAAAAATTATCTGTGGAAAAAGCAGGAATGGCGTCATGTGTTCCACCAAAAACGACTTCGTTCCATTTCTTCATTCTATCCTCTTTTACACCGTCGTAAGAAGAGAAAATAATAACTAGATAATCCTAAACAACCCGAACATGCAAGGTTTGAGATACAACAACACATGTTTTAGGTAAACTAACAACGTATACCGTAAAGCATAAAAATAATGGAATGATGAATAAAGGCTACGAGAATGACTGAAAATCAGAGCTTAAACTGTTTCTCACGCCCTTTAAATGCGATAAAGCCAACTTGGAAGATCTATTAAGGGAAGAAAAATGTATTCGAAAGAGAGAAACAGAGAGTGAGTAGAAAGCTATAGATGGGCCAAGGAAAGGGATAAGGCCCTATTCCTGACCTCCTGCCTTATTCGGAGGCTCTGCCGGCTTGGCGGAACATCTCGAGAAGCGGATCACTCTTCTTCCGAGCGAAGGTAAGAGTCGCCTTCTGGAAAGATAATCAGTGAAGACACAAGGCAATCCAAACTCATTGCACTCATAACACAATATTTCCCTTTTTAATGGAGAAAAAAAACACAGTTAACAAAACGACTTTAGTGAGAAATCGAAACAGAAGCAATAAACTCCTTACAAACCTGATAAAAGTCAGGCATAAGCTTGATGTTGTTGATCACGTCGTCCAATGCAACTGCGGATACCACCTACAGTATCCATAGATTCTTACCGGGACCAATGAATTCAAGAGAGGACTTGTGCCCGCGGAACTGATTTGTATATATAACTACTGCTCGTTCTCTGCAGGCCTTGCTATTACTAACAACTGCTAGAAGCCATGACGATTACCGGAGAATAACTGGTTGTTACCTGGGAAGCGGGGGCATCGTATGAGAGGGCGACGAAGTGGACGTGGAGATGGTAGAAGGTGGGCTGGTAGTGGAAGTACGCGCGCAGCTGCGGAGAATGCAAGGGTTAGTTGAGAACATTACAATATTTCTTTAAAAAAAATTTGTCTTACAAATTTCCTCAACAGTTATAATCATGCAATTGTGATCCCATAAATATATTTTAGTGTAATTAATAATTATTTTAATATGTTACTCCACAATGTTACAAGATATGCTCCTATTACAGTATAGTCAAACACGGTCTGTGTGTTGCGCATACTGCTATTCACTAATCTTGTAATTCAAACGGTCACTCTAACCATAAATTCACATTTTCGGGAAAGGAAAATGTTTTCACTTGGGAATTCATGGCATAGAATGTAAAGGATAAGCAAGAATGCTAGCCTGGTCAGTCCGCACTCCGTAATTCTCTCGGATTGCGTCCGCTCCCTTGTCCCGAATCCCTTCCAGGAGCGGCAGATCCGCTGCTGCCAGGTTGCTAAAAGCGGATGCACTTTTTTTTTAATTCATATTCAATTTTTTAAATGTAAAAAAAAACTTTCGGATTACTATTGCTGGCCAAGAGACGGCAGATGGCCCTGCCATTAAAATGTCATGATACAATAAGATTAAATCCTACCGGATAGACTTGATACCATGACGTTTAACAATGGCGAGAACGTAGAGATTCTCTAGATCCTTGCCATTCCATTTGAGATCTGGAGCTAGCATGAATCCATTCTGCGGGTCGGGGTCCTTGAAAATAAAGTTTTCAATAAGATTGATGAGGGATTCATAATCTCTGCTATATTCACATCAATAACAAGCTTCTGCTATATTGGCATCACTTCTCAACAGTTCGGCAGACAGGTCATCATTAGTTAAGAATTTTGTTTTCTAACAATAAAAAGGGAAGATAAAACCATACATGAAAGATGACGCGATCAGCCTCGGCGCGACCATCGAGAAGGTTGTAGACCCACTACAAAACGAAACAATCATTAGGAGAAAAGACGGTTATAAAATGATATGTCGTGGGAGAGACCGTCACGAGAAGAGAAGCCAGGAAAGAATGAGGATAAGAACGCAACAATTTGGATCTTCACTCCCACAGTGAGATTATGTTCCAGATAGAATCCGGAAAGGCTGGGAAAGTTGGGTGCTGGATAACCCGGCCGTTGCTGCTACGGGCGAGCATCCCTTCATCTTCTTCTATACAGATCATCTCCATGAATTCCTCGAAACAGACTGACATTGAGATCGTGCTGGTGCTTGTTGATCCATTCGAGCGTGAGAGTGGCGTAGTCTTCGGGAGTCTCGCGGATCACGAACTTCTCTTCTCTGCGGTACTTGGCGATGATCTTCTCGTTGGCGGGGAAGATCAGCTGCGCGGTCAGGCCTGTGATGGAAAGCAATGCAATTAGAAAAGGAAAGACAAGGCCAGGATATCGTGGAAAGAACAAACAATTGAGTTCTGGTGCTACCGTAGCCGAGTAGTTACCGAAGACATCATTGCGAGCCACCTCCGTGAGTTGAGCCGACTCGATTAGCTTGTTCACATCCTTAATCAAGAAGGAGATGGGTTGTAAGTAATTAGCATAAACTTGCTTTCGACAACAATTTGATTAGTCAGCTATTCTTGTTTAAAAAAATTACGTAACAACCTCTGGGGACTCGGCAAATGGAGACTTGTTCGCGGCAAGCACTCCCTGCTCGCCATTCTTCTTCTCCAGCAGAACGAAAAGGGACTGAAGAAGTTGTTAGGACGATAGAAAATACAATATTAAGGAGAGAGAAAAAGAAAATAATTCATGGGATAAAGTTATCGCGCTATTATTATAAACAAAAGCTTCCACAAAGAGAGCAACCTTGTGAGAAGGATCCGCACCCAGGAGCTCCTTGAAGCGGGCGTCGGCGAGCCAAGCTTGCGCCTCTAGCTGAGCATTTCCATTCTGCCCAGCTGCCTTCTCTCCGTTCATTGCGGCCACTTCAGAAGCAGCTTCTGCCATTCCTCTAACGACATAATTTTCAGGTAGATAAGGATGCACAATGACGAATCATAAAACATGATGATAGCACGTCGCATTCCAAGAATATAGTGTCCGTTAGGCGGTAATATCAGAAATGGAGGGCAACGCTGCTCCTCGCATATTACTGTAGACGCCACACCACAATGACTACCCCAAAGCAGCAGCAAGCGATCTTTTATAAATTTCTGTGGAAAAAACCTCTAGCGTTGGTAACAATGGATAAGATGAATCTTTATTATTCATGGAACATGAGTAAATGTTACAGAATAGACGAGAACAAAACATCCCTACAGTCTTCGGAAAGAAGTTCTGTATCGAGATCAGAAGGACAATCACCTATGTACAACAAGAAGGGATAGCTCCCTGTCGAATATAAGTAACAAGGTTAAGGTTCACCTGGAACTAGCGAAGAACGAAATGTAACAACGAGAGTGAACTGTTACAGAAGAAAACCGGTAGATATTAAGATCGGTTAACAGTAGCATGGGAAACAGCTTTGAGGCAGCACAAATGACACAAAAAATAACATTATAGCGGGGACGGGGAATGGGCCTATTTAGCCGCAGCGGCGGCAGCTGCAGGCTTAGCCTTGACCACGGCCTTCTTGGTAGCCGGCTTCTTCGCGGCCTTCTTTGGAGACTTGGCGGCGGCTTTCTTGGGAGGCTTGGCTGCGGCCTTCTTCGGCGACTTCACAGCCTTCTTGGCGGCCGCGGGCTTGGTAGCCTTCGGCTTTTCGGCCACCTTCGGCTTAGCTGCGGCCTTCTTCGCAGGCGACTTCGTCTTCTTCACGGCCTCAAAATACGAAGTAAAAATGAGTAAAAGCGAACAAATTACTGATTAAACTCGTCTTCAGAAAATAGAAGGCTTGGTAACTACAATGAGGTACCATAAGGAAGGCGAGCAGATACCTTGGGCTTGGCGGCAGCAGCCTTGGGAATGGCGACGACCGGCTTGGAGGGCGAAGCAACGGCGGCCTTCTTGGCGACGGGCTTCTTGACGACCTTCTTCGTGGCCTTCTTCTTCTCCGTTGTCTTCTTTTCGTCGGCGAGACGGAAAGAGCCGGACGCTCCCGTGCCCTTCACTTGCTTCAGCAGACCGTTCGTCGTGCCGCTGGTCAGCGCCTTGCGGAGACGGCCGTTCACCTGTGAAGAAAAAGTTATTCATTCTAATCAAGAAGGCATTTAAGAAGTTAGAAAACAAGCAATGAACAAGAATTTGTCCCTCCGAAATCCTGGAAAAAACACTCGACCTGGGCAAGGTTTTCGCCGACGTTGTAGTTCTGCACGATGTACTTCAGGATGGCAGCGCGCGAAGATCCCTTGGATTCCTTGAGCTCGGTGATGGCCGCCTTCACCATGTTGGAGTATGGAGGATGCGATGCAGGCGCGGCTTTGGGCTTGGCGCCAGCCGCCTTCTTCGACTTCTTATGCGTCGCTGCCTTCTTTGGTACGGGCGAAGGCGCGGCGGCCACCTCCGGAACATCAGTGATCACTGCTTCGGTCGACATATCGAGAGGAGAGAGCGAGGATGAGCAAACTGCAATAGGTAGAGCGTTTGCAATGTAAGCTTGCCGCAAGTGATTATCACACGGCCGCGAGGGAACCGAAACGAAGGTCAGGAAAAAAGTGGATAAAAAGAAGAAAATCCCTAAACACTCCTAGAGGGATCGCAAGAGAACTGAATGGACGGGCGTCCCTCACTTTCTCTATTTATATGTAACCTGGCTAGACCACGCGCGGACACCATACTAGTCCCTCACGCGAGACTTTTCCTAAGCCATGCAGTGGTAGATGGTTCGCTTTAAGGTAAGAATATTCAATTTTATTGATCATGAAAAATTACAAATTATATATCATTCGATTGAGTAGAGATTGCGCTATCTGGAAATGGTAGAGTTATGCTGAAAGGCTCCATGTTCTCTTGATAAGAGCAATTCTTCCGCGAGCATTACACGGAGGGAGCACAAGTTGGAATCCATTCTTGCTTTCCCACAAACAAAGAAGACTTCAAATAAAAGTTTAGTCTAAATTAGAAGAAAGACAAGTCTCTGAGCTATCGAACGGTGATAATATTCACATGTTTATAAGATAAAACTTTGCGATGCCAGTCAAGTTTGTGATGCCGGTTAACAACACCATGCAAAATATTTTGACTTTTTTTCGCTATTAGTTTGGAGAAACCAAGGGACATTTGAGCTCATTCGATAGCTAAGACTTCGTAGTATATTTCTGAAGCAGTTTTGAAGAGTAAAAACGCTTTTCCGATGAGTGGGACGTCCGAGAAATGCGGCATAGGGGCATGTTTTCGCTTTTCTCTCATCGCGCACGAGGAGGTTGCATTCAAAAACTTTGTTTCTTTAGCTTTTAGGGGTTTTGTATTTATTTACTTACTTCAAGTTAGGATCATTACCACTACCATTTAAGTATTAAATGCCCATAAATATGTCGGCAGATATATAAATTCACGAGCAGCTGCACGTGATAGTCCGGAAAATGAGTAAACAAGTCGTGTTTGCTAGATGGACGAGCGCATGCGGACATGAATAACAAAGGAAGCAACATCAGAGACATTGCAGAGTTTGTGGAGTGTTAATTCTTTAAAATGATTTGCTACATTAAAAGTCCAGTAAATGTGAACAGAAGAAGAAGAAGCGATGTTGGGATGCAGACGTAATGGTCACGTCTTGAATGAGAAAGCAGAGAAAAGTCTGTTTTATTCCAGCAGTTATTCCTCCTCTGATCGACAACTTCAGTCGGATTCACTGACGATTCGTCATCTCGAAAGATCTCCCTGATATGCTCCTAGTCAAGGAACGCTGTAGCTCCACTCTTTGTTCCCCACTCTCACCTTCCATTCTCTCTCTCTCTCTCTCTCTCTCTCTCTCTCTCTCTCTCTCTTTCTCTGCCTCTGCCTCTGTCTCTCTCTCTCTTTCTCTCTCTCTCTCTCTCTCTCTCTCTCTCTCCTCTCTACCTATGATATCCCTCGCCACCAGGACCTTGGACCGAACTGACAGATATTATTGTAGGAATTGCTTGCCGTATCTTCATCCTCTTTGCCCGAGCAAGTAAGAGTTGATGTAGACTATTGGTGCCCTCCTGTTGAATATCGGTTCAGGAGTGCACGAGACTGAAGGGGTCTGGGAGGCCTCGCACGGATCTCTTCATGCCATGCAACATCTTGTCATCGCGACTCAACAACATGTAGAAGGGAAGGGGAGAAGATTGATTAAAATAAAGAGAGATTAAAATAAAGAGATCAAGAAGTGTGCCAAGTCATCCAAGCTCTATCGACCATGCTGTGGACACGCGAACCATGGAGTGGAGAGAGGCGAATTATGGAGTAGAGATTGGCACGGTATGAAACAGATGAAACAGGGTACTAGGGGGGATTGAGATAGAGAGAGAGAGAGAGAGAACGAAATAGAGAGAGAGTGATGTGGAGCAAGAGAGATAGAGAGAGAGAGAGAGTGAACGATAGTTAGAGATAGCAAGAGTTATGAAAAAAGAGATAAAGAGAGAGAGAGAGAGAGAGAGAGAGAGAGTTCTTTTAGCTGAACATCGAACATTTCTCTTGTTCGCTGGCACCGCAGACGCCATTAGTTCCAATTCCAAGAAACTCATGATGTTCTTGCATTTTTGCACGAGTTATTTGTTCTATGTGGCGTGTGTTCGCTGCCCTGACGTTCTCTGTCTTCGAAAGGAACCACTCTGATAGTCATAATATTGCTTTGCCCTCTGCACTCTCTCCAACTTTCCTCCCTCGATCTCCCTCTGCATCTCTGACCTCTCTTCCCTTCTCAATATCTCTCTCGCTATCACTCCCATATCTCTGGTGTCCTTCCCATATCACAAGGAATGAACACGCTAAAAGGAGGCGTTCTTATCACTCGAGTGATATTCCCTCATTAGCTGCTAGAGCCTCTCTTCTTCTACCTCGGAGGGTCAGCCTTCTGCTGCCTTTTCTACTCTGCCCTCTTCTCTCTCATTCTTTGGCCTCCCCATCATCTTATTTTCCGTATCACCTTCTCGTGCATTGCAGCTGTGACCATTCATCTGATGAAGTGTACGCAGGTATAAAGTACGGGACGACAATCTTGCAATTTAATTTTCTCTCTCCTCTCTCTCCCTCTCTCTCTCTCTCTCTCTCTCTCTCTTATCCCCCCCCTTCCGTATCTTCTGCCGAAGTGTAAACATGTTTTGGCTTGCCCTTCGCTCCTCCCTCCTCTTCCTGGCCTTCCCTTCATCTCTTATCTGCTCCGCCTGGCGAGCGGTCCTCCTTCCTCAGAAGCGCAAGCAGCAGAGTTCCTTCCCCTTCTCGCCACTCTTTAGTTTCTGTTTTTGTAAATACGAGAGATACCAAGCTGAAAGTAAAGGTCAAGTTGGAATGGTGAGATTTATGAGGGGGAGAAATGGGGAAATTCTCTTTCCTTGCTCATTCTCTGACTTCTTCTGCACTTTATGGCATAAAAACACGCCGTCCCTTGTCATCTCACGTGGTCGCGTCATGCACTGAGCAGACGCAATGCAAAAGTGTTGGCCCTTCCGATAGCGAGTTATCTTATTGATCTTATTCTTAATTTTTTGATACCTTTTGAAATTTGTTCAATGCGCTCCAGAAAGAAAGACAATGAAAGAAAGAAAAAAAGAATGGAAGAGAGATGAAAAGACGTTAGAGAAAATTCGATTTCGACTATTGTTAGTTTTCACGTTGTTGTTCTTCTTCTTCTTACGGCTTCTGAATCATCAAGCAGATGGCGCCTACCAAAACCGGCAAGAAAGCCGGAGGGAAGCCGACGGCCGAGACGGAGAACGGCCCGGCGCCGGATGAGGAGCCGCTCGTGACAAATGGGCACTCCAACTCCGAGCAGAGCAGCGGAGTCGGCAATGGAGTCGACACTCGAAATGACTCCTCTGTCAATGACACTGATAAGGTAAGAACCTTAGGCCAATGACATTTACTTTTTAAGCGGTTAAAGATCTTTACTGATGAAAATGCACTAGTATATTGTTCATAAGTTGGCGATCAGACTAGAATGGCAATCTTCTTATCTTGTATCATTAGTTTTCCTTGCTTTGTTATCACGGGGCATTCCTTTGATTGACCTGTCACGGTGGTATGAAAAGAGCGCGACTTCGAAGGGTAAAACTTGAAGGTGATGATGCTGCCGTCGGCGTCGAAGTCCGTGCTGGGAATGGAGTTCGCACCCCTCCACGTCCCCCTCGAACGCCGTCTGCAGACACTCGGTGTCCTCTACCATCTCTTCATCTTCATCTGGCTGCCCTGCTTCATGATCTTCTTCCTCCCCGTCTTCCTGGTACTTTAAGACAAGCATAAGAAATGAACCATATGAGGCACTGGTTTTCTAATTCTGCTAATTCACATCGCAATCCTTCGCTTGCAGACGCTCTTCGGCGGCTTCCTGCTGCTTCCTCTCTACGGAATCTGGTATTGGTGGGACCGCGACTCACCGCGAATGGGCGCGTACAGGTACAAGGATTCTTCTTCAAGACGCAAAAGTAGTTTTTTCAAAAGGAGAAGGATAACTTTAATTAGTATATGATTAATTAGTGTTATTTCTCAGATCAAAGTATTTCTCAACCCTGGGAATCCATCGCTGGTACGCCAACTACTTCCCCATCACATTCCACGCCACCGCTGATCTGCCTTCTGACAAGGTACATATGTATGTCCTCGCATTTGAATTGGTGCTGAAAAAGGATTAAATATTAAACACTGACCGAAATAAACTAAATAGACATGCTCCTGCAGAATTACTTGGTGTGCCTTCACCCGCACGGAATCATCTCTGTCTCTGCATACAACTTCTTCGGCAATGCCACCGGCGTCATGGACCGCTTCCCTAACATCAACTTCCACACTTGCACACTTGTAAGGAGAGAGGGAGAGAGAGGGGGGGGGAGAGTGAGAGGGAGTGAGAGAGAGAGAGAGAGATGAGCGAAGAGAGAATGACCAAGAGGTGACGGACGAATTGCTTTGTTAGGTCTCCAACTTCTATTACCCTCTGCGGCGCGAGTGGCTTCTGTTGCATGGAGTGGTCGATTGCTCGAAAGAATCCTTGAGGTTAGAGATCTCATATATAGAGATTAATATATTTATATTTATATTTGCATATTTCAGTTAATATGTGAAGAAAAAGTCAGAGAAGGAAGACCAAATAGTGGCAGAAAAAGAGAGAGAGAGAGAGAGAGAGAGAGACAGACAGACAGACAGACAGAGGGCGAAAGAGAGAGAGAGAGAGTGAGAGATAGCGACAGAAGAAAAGTAGAGAGAGGAGAGAGAGAATGAGTAGACATTAAAGATACGTGCTGTCGGGCAAGAAGACGGGCGAATCTGCCGTTCTTGTTGTTGGAGGAGCAGAGGAAGCACTCGAGGCACATCCAGGAAGACATGTACTCACCATCAAGAATAGGAAGGTCAGTCTTTCTCTTCGCCTCATTATATCTGTCACTCACTTTCACTTTTCTTTTTCTCTTTTTCACTCTTTATCTTTTTTCTCTCTTTCCCTCTTTCTCTTTCTCTCTCTCTCTCTCTCTCTCTTTCTCTTTCTCTTTCTCACCCTCTCCTTCATTCAAATACGATTTCTCATTTTTTCTGTCTGCCACGTTCTCTCTCCTCCTCCTTCAGGGTTTCGTGCGCATGGCTCTCGAGACGGGTGCTCATCTCGTTCCGGTCTTCTGCTTTGGCGAGAACGACCTCTACATCCAGGCGGCCAATCCACGGGTAGGCCTTTTTCTTATCATTTCTCTCTCGCTATCTCCCTCCCTCTCTCTCCCTCACGTATTATACTTCTCACCTCATTTCCGCCCATGAGTAGAAAAGAGAGTGAAAGCTGTAATGAAATCCTTCAGGGCTCTTGGCTGAGAAGTGCACAAGATTGGGTGAAGAAGAAGACGTCGATCTCTCCTCCTCTCATTCGTGGCCGCGGCATCTTCCAGTACAGCCTCGGCTTTCTTCCATTCCGGTGCGTTGGTTACCGTAGAATTATTCAATGGTTTTGGAAGTACGTTTCCAGAATTACCAGAAAAATTTTCGTCACGAGAAAAAAATTTTTGCTTTGTAGGAAGCCCTTGAATACCGTGATGGGCGCACCGATTCCCGTTGAGAAAACCGCAAATCCGACCCCCGAACAGGTCTTTTGAGCAAGTTCTTCTGACATTGAATCAATTTCTATAGTATGTACATGCATACTTTATTAGTACTTTCTCTAAAATGATATGCGAGTTTCATGAATAACTCTCGTCCAGGTTGACGCCCTCCACGCTCTCTACATCGACCGGCTGACTCAGCTGTACGAAGAGCACAAGGGAAACTATGGCGTTGAGGCAGAGAACAAACTCGAGTTTTACTAATTAAACAATCTGCCTATATTTATATCTGCCTCTTTTAATAACATACTCCTACATATTGCATACGTTTAGCTCTTCTTGATCTGCGATATTCTAAAATATTTAGTGCACTATTTTTTAGAAGATCCGTCACCACTATGTTTCCTAAATCATATATGTCATAGGAGATTAATTCGAAATTCACGCAACTCCAAGACGAGGAGAAAGAAATCTCATTATTCTTGCTCGAAATGCATACGGATCTACTGTATCAGCTATTCGTTTCGTATGTTCTCAGGTATTATTTGAAGTCTAATACATTTACTATATGCTGACTATCGAATGTCGTAGATATTTGTGGTTGCATGGATAAGCTCAAGAATATTTCGTAAATTGCCACATATAGCATACTCTTTTTTCAGCACCCCTATCATTGTTTTCCCAATAACTAACCAACTTTTCAAAATTCAAAATAAATTCCTCTTGCATGCTGGAGAAGAAGAGAATTCCACCCATACCGTTCGACAATAACCCTGCCAATATCGTTCAAATCGTGACTGCTCATCGTTTTCTTAATTTTTTTAAATGGAAAAACGTGGTTGGTATTCGCAATTTTATAGCGATTTTCTTTTAATCTTAATTTAAGTATTTTTTCTCCGAATATCTGACGATTGAACGTAGCAGCAGAATTGGCTTTGCGGGGGTCTGATCCATCGTCTGCTCTTTTACTATCCCGCCCATTCCCTGGAATACCACTATTTGTGAGCATTGAGAACATAATGAGTCTGAACATTAGGATACATCGGAGCCTAGAAGGACAAGAAGCAATACTGCGAGAGATTAAGTCTGCGACGGGCCAGCCGTCTGCTCTCTTAATACCGTGGCAGACGCATGTGCGATCAATGCAAATATGGAAGAGAGGGCGAGCGAGAGAGTGAGCGAGAGAGAGAGAGAGAGAGAGAGAGAGCGGGTGAGGGAAAAAAAGCAGAAAACGTAATAAGTTGTAATGGAGTTGGAGCATAATTGATGATTACTTTGACTGATGAAAAAGGGGCAACCAAGTTGCATGTACATTAATGGTTGTCATTACCCGCGTTTGCCTTTCTCATGTATTCGCAATGATATCAAGATGACGTGCAAAATTGGCTCCTTCATTTAATTACAGATTTCAAAACAGCAAACAGGTTCTTGTTTATGATGAAGGAGAGAGAGAGGGAGAGAGAGAGAGGGACAGGGAGGGAGAGAGGCGCATGAGATATCAGAGATAAGAATACTTTATTGGAGGGGAAGAGTTTACAAAGCAGCTGCTGCTGAATGGTGACGACCTCTCTTATGGTTTGCGGGTGTTTTCCTGCCAGTGTGCCAACTCCGTTGTTTTCGTTCCCGTGCTTCCGACTGCCACCTCATTTATCTCTCAGTCTTCCTTTTTGCCTCTGTCTCTCTCTTCTTCTCTGTCTCTCTCTTCTTCTCTGTCTCTCTCTTCTTCTCTGTCTCTCTCTTCTTCTCTGTCTCTCTCTTCTTCTCTGTCTCTCTTTCTTCTTCTCTCTATCTCTCTCTCTCTCTTCCTCTCTGTTCTTTTTCTCACTCTCTTCTTCTCTAACTCATTCCGTCCCTCACACGTGCAAGATGAGCAGATCTGCACGTGAATGCAACTTTCCTGCCAAAGATTTTTGTCTGCAACCTCAGCACTTCATTATCACTGATTTCCCTCTTCCCCCGTCTCTCTTTCTCTGCTCTCATATGACGTCTCCTCTTTCACCTTTCTCTCTCTCCATTTGTAAGTTCTCTCCATGAATTTGTGCCATCGGTCCTTTCCTTTGTTCCTTGTAAACCCGGCCGTTTTAATTTTTATATTTACAAGTACTTACGATTAGTCTTTTATCTGGTGTGTATGCTTTGTTACTGATATGTACTTGTCATTCGATGCAAGGCTGGATTCTGCTTTCTCTCCCTCTCTCTCACGTGCTCACTCTTTTTCACCGTCTCTCTTTCTCTCTCTCTCTCTCTCTCTCTCTCTCTCTCCCTGTCATTCTTTCTTTCTTTCTTTCTCTCTTACCTCTATCTCGTAAGTGATCTTGGCTGCGCCGCCTGTTAGTATGTCAGCCACTCTCAGGTCATCGCGAACCCCCGTCTTCTCTAACTCGCAGGACGGAATAATATCCATCCAGAATCGTACAATGACTGCCGATGTCTCGGTCAGTTCTTAGCTTTGGTATTGAAAATGCATCTTTTTTATGCAAACAGTATATTTTATCTTTTAAAAATATATTATTTTTCTACCTCTTCCCTGAAATAGTCGCTCTCCAATACATACATATCTTATGTTTAAAAAGTACACATTGATTTTCAGCCGTCGAACATAGTTTTGGGGCCGCCTGAGGCTGGCCGTCCCCATGCATCTTCCACCTGCTCGTCCTCCTCTCTCTCCTCCTCCTCCACCACTTCTTCCCCTTCCCTCCTTGGCATTCGCTTCGCTCCCCTTCATCTTCCCCTCGAACGTCGTCTCCAGACTCTTGGAGTCTGCTTGCATCTTTTTCTCTTCGTTCTCTCGCCATTCGCCATTCTCTTTCTCGTCAGCATTTTCATTTTCTGCTTTAAAGCAAATAATTCTTCCTTACAAGTGTGATTAAAGTATATAATAATGAAGGTCAAACATCTTTCGTGGCACGATGGATATCATATCAGCTTGATAGGAGGCCTGAGATAAGAAGGAGGAAGTGAGAAAAGAGAGCGAGTGAGAAAAATAGAGAGAGAGAAAGAGGGAGAGGGAGAGAGATAGAGATAGAAAATGGAGATTGTCACTTTTTGCCTGTTCAGCAGAAATTCTCTGGCAAACAGTTGTGACGCCTTTCTCGAAACAAACGTGGGCCACGTGATCTTTATGTCATCGGTAAAGTATAAACAACTGCGCACCAAGTCTTTGAAAGATATCTTCTCCTCTCTCAGCGGAAACGAAATCAACTGAAGAGAAAATCATTGTAAAGAAAAATAAAAATAGAACTCTTTTCTGTCCTGACAAGAATGCTTTTTCTCGTTTCAGTTCGTGTCTCTGTGGTGGTACCTTCTCCCATTATATGCCATCTGGTATTTCTACGACCGCCACTCTCCCCAAACGGGCGCATACCGCTCGGACTTCATCACCAGACTGCCTATTCATCGATGGGTTGCGGACTACTTCCCCATGAAGCTACACACCACCTCAGAGCTCAGCGAGGATAAGGTATGTGCGAGAGATAACGAGAGTGTGAGGGACATATCGAGAGATAGAGAGAGTGAGAGAGAGCGAGAGAGAGATAGAGCGATTTAATGAGCGATAGATAGAGCGACGAAAGAGAGAAATAGAGAGAAAGAGAGAGATAGAGAGATAGTTCCCGACAGGGGCTGAAGGTGCTTCGAAAGATAGAAAGGGACATCCTTTCCTGGTTTGTGGAATTATTAATAGCTAATTTACATAGTACATATTTAGAAGTATCTTCTCTGGAATTCTCGGCTTCTCTTCGTACCACTTCATCGGCAACGGAACCGGGCTCTTTGACCGATTCCCCGCCATCAAGTTCAACCTCTGCACTCTTGTAAGCTTTTTATACAAGTAGAACTTTTTTAGTTTAAAAAAACATTGCTTCTATTTCATTCTCTGTAAATAAATACATACATAGGTAATAATATAATTGTGCAGGCAACAAAATTCCGCTTTCCACTGCGTCGGGAATGGATCATGCTCCACGGTGTAATCGACTGCTCCAAGGAATCACTCCTGTCAGATACGCTCTTTTTTAAATATATAATATATATAAAAAATGTCTATTACGTCATTATTTCGCCTCCTGCATCGCCTTGATAAAATATGAAATATATATAGTTTTGTGTTTGTAAATCGTCAGTCATGTCCTCGACGACACGCGACGCGGTCACGCTGCGGTTCTCGTGGTTGGCGGAGCAGAGGAGGCGCTCGAGGCACATCCGGGTCGCTATGTTCTCGCGCTCAAGAATCGAAAGGTCAGCCTATTATTCACATTTGAATAAATATTGGCTATTTAATTTTTCTTTAGTTATGGCATTATCTTATTCAAGTTAACCATAAAGATAAGAACAATCTTTGACAATTTGAGTGCTAATAGATGTAGGGTGATGCTGCAGGGCTTCATCAAGATCGCCCTGCAAACGGGAGCGCAGCTCGTGCCCGTGTTTGGCTTTGGCGAGAACGACCTCTTCGAGCAGATCGAGAATCCAAAGGTTTCTGCCCCTGTGATCATTTGGATAGATTTTTCTGTCAATTAAGTAGAAATATTACATTAGTTGCCGAGTATAACAAGTTTATTAAGGATAGAAAATAAATTTTGTTTTGATTGAAAGACCGAACAAAATCGCAGGGCTCTCGTTTGCGCGCGTGGCAAGAACGAGTGAAGAGGGCGTTCTCTTTCTCGCCCGCCCTCGCGCACGGCCGCGGCATCTTCCAGTACAGCTTTGGCTTCTTGCCATACAGGTGAGTAGTCTGTGGGATTGCATAATAAGATAAATGATATTTATGCGAGTTGGTAAGCTTTCGCCTTTGAGGAAGCCGCTGGACACTGTGATTGGTGCGCCGATCCCTGTCGAAAAAATCGAGAATCCGTCACAGGAACAGGTAGAACGAGATATTTTATTGGCTCTTTTATCAATGCTAAAAATTGCTGCTGCGTAAACAATTATTGCTCAAGTTGTTATGCATTCTCTTAAGGGAAAAAGAAAGAGATAGAGAGATGGAAGAATAGAAGAGCGATGGAAAAGAGAAAGAGAAAAAGTTAGGAGCGAGAGAGATGAAGAGAAAGAAAGAGATAAACAGGAATAATAACAAACAGATCGATGCTCTTCACGCGGACTACGTCGAGAGTCTCAACGCCCTCTTCGAGGAACACAAAAGACGTTTCGGAATCGCCGAAGACAACAAGCTCGTTTTCTACTAGATTGTAATGCTCTTTCGAACTACTGATTGAACTTAGTAATCTATACATGTAGGAACATACCAGATATGTAGATCTATTCTTGCTGTGATATTCGCGATCTCTTGAGCCTTTTCAAAACGTTCACAAGTATGAGGTTTATCGATATTTGAATGCCATGAGTTATTTCCTATACGCAGATATCATTGACGTTACCTAAATAAAATGCATATGTAGTATATACAAATTGAAGGTGAAGGTGATGGATTGATATTGAAACAAAGCAACCATTTTGGGAGATAAACGGAAGAGGTGAAACGACTAACAATAAGGTCACCGTGAAGATTATTCTGCAAAATACAGAATAAGGTTTCATTCTTGCGCGTTCATTGTGTCTCATTTGTTATCAGTTGTTATCAGAGTAATTGTTATCCTTTTCTTGCTTCTTCGTTTTGCATCATTCCGTGTGGTTTGATGCATTGCAAATAGTTTTGTCAGCACTGCTTTGCATTCCCGAAAGTCTTGAAAAGAACAACAAGTCTTGTAGTTTGAACGGGCTCCTTGACTACATGAGAATACAACAAGCGTGAGCATCTCATAGCACGTGTGTTAATCACACATCGTTCTCTTCTTCTCCTGTATGCTGCCTCTATCTCACCACTCTCTCTCTCTCTCTATCTCTTTCTCTCTATCTTACATCTCACCTCTCTCTCTCCCTTTCTCTCTCTCTCTCTCTCTCTCTCTCTATCACTAATTGCACTTTCACGCTCTCACACCGCCGGCCAAGGATCACTGATTGTTTCAAGTGTTCATACACTCTGATCTCTCGTGTAGTTTGTCGCCTTAGCCTCATAGACCTTTAAATAGCGCGGATTCATCAAGAGTACGAGTCGTCTCACTTTCAGCCGGATAGAGCTCTTCGTCCACAACTTCGCCTCCCTAAGTCTTGCCTCACGAAATTTGCGCTTTTATTTAGAATTTATTAATTTCATTGAATATCGCAATTGCTAATAATCTTAAAATATGGCCTTCTCCAGGATGACGTCTCCAGTCTCGCCTAGTCCTCCTCCATCTTCCTTCTCCTTCCTGGGCATCGAATTCGCCCCCTTTTCCCTCCCCCTGGAGCGTCGTCTGCAGACCGCCGCCATCTGCTTCCATGTCACCTTCTACCTGGTCACGCCCATTCTCATGACCGTCATCGTGCCCTTTTTCATGGTCAGCATCGTGCTTTCAGTCGATAATTTTAATATTACTTGGACTTTCGATTGTTTGTAGATCTCTTTGCAGCGAATTATCAACATAAATACATATGTACGTAAATAATTCTCTGTAAATGTGTAGCGTTTTCCTGCTGAAATATTCTCCTAATGTCTGTCTACCACAGATAATCTGCGGCCTCCTTCCCCTGGTGCTCGCTTACTTGGTGTGGTTGTGGTGGGACTGGGAGTCTCCTCGGCGTGGCGCGTACCGCTCTCGCTGGCTGAGCAACATCCGCCTCCAGCACTACATCGCCAGCTACTTCCCCATGCGCTTTGATGCGACGGCTGAGTTGCCGGCCGACAAGGTTGCTTTTCTTGTTCTAATTCACAATTCCGATTATTAAATTCATTTCAGGGCGTTGACTAATTATATATATATATATTTTTTTAAATATCCGATGTGAATAGATATGTTATGTTCATTTGTAACAGAACTACTTGATGTGCATGCACCCGCACGGCGTCTTCTCCCTGTCGGTCTTCCAGTTAATGACAAATGCCACGGGCGTTCATGATCACTTCAAGGTATCGACATCCGCGTCGCTACATTGGTACAGTTTTTTTTTTCTCCTTTCTGTCTCATCTCTCACTTTCTCTTTATCTCTCTCTCAATCCTCATTCTCTTTCTCTACACCCTCTTTCTCTTTCTCTCGCTCTCTCTCTCTCATTTTCCCTTTTACCTTCTTTATCCTTCCTCGCAATCACATCTCTTTTTCATCACAGTTTTTCTCACCTCTCGTTCACTCTCTCTTCTCTCTCTCTGTCTCCTTTATCATTTTGCCGAATTTGCTGGCTGTGTTATATTGAGGATATGTCTAAGATGACTCGTTCAGGCCAACAACTTCTACGTGCCCCTGCGCCGTGAGTGGTTCCTTCTGCACGGCGTCATTGACTGTTCAAAGAAAGCGCTTAAGTTAGTAGCATAATGTTTTTTTGTTTTATGGTTGAAAGCATGATGGAAATGTCTAGATACGTATTGGATGACCGTAAACATGGCCAGGCCGCCGTTCTCGTGGTGGGCGGAGCAGACGAAGCACTCGAGGCCCACGAAGGAGTGCACCGGCTCAAGCTCAAGGACCGTAAAGTATGTCTTTCACCTTTTTTATTATTTTTTTCTCATTTTAAATGTACAGATTAATTCAAAATTATTTATAATAAGATAGAATACCAGCTGATGTCGAATCCAAACAGTACAGTAATACACACACGTCAGTGCTAGTTCATATGAACGATAGTGTATAACACCGAGCATTCTCCATCCTCTACCTCCTCGCTCGTTGTCAAGGTCACATCGAAAGAGTAACGCTGCGCAGTGGAAAACGCAGTAAACATAGGGAGCCTCTTTCATGGGGGGTTTATCTTGAGAACCGGGAATTGTGGCATGTGCAGGTCCGGGGGCGGTGGATTATCGGACCAGACCGCAGCCCCCTGCCCTGGTAATCTCCACTGACACAAACTTGACCGCACATTTTGCAAGAGGATTATGGATATTTAACTGTCATTCAAAAGGATGAGATTGAAAAAGAACCATAATTTAAATAAATGTTTCCTTTTCATGCCATGATTTGCAGGGATTCGTGAAGCTGGCCCTAGAGACGGGCGCGCAACTTGTGCCGATCTTCGCCTTTGGCGAGAACGACCTCTTCGTCCAGGCGCGCAATCCAAAGGTTTCAATCGTTATCTTGAATACTTTTTTTTATTGTAATTAAAAGACAAGTAATTAAAAAATTCTGTTTGAAATAGACGCTAGAGTTACTTGCTATTGAGAAAAAGAATTCTCTTGGCAGGGTTCTCTGCTGCGCCGTGTGCAGGAGTGGGTGAAGAAGACGACTTCCGTCTCTCCCGTTATCGTCCATGGCCGGGGAATCTTCCAGTACAACTTCGGCATTCTGCCCTACAGGCACTTTGTGCTTTATATGCTTTGCATTTTTATAATACGATTTTTAACAAAAAGTTTATTACTTCCTAGCGTATTTGACACTCATGTAACACTTTTGCTGTTAAATTTTTTGAAAAATTTATTATGTATATATTATTTGAATCGTTTAAAAATAAAACTAAAAAAAGTTTTTAGAAAGCCTCTAAACATGGTTATCGGAGCGCCGATTTCTGTGACCAAGAGCGAAAATCCAACAAAGGAGCAGGTAGATAACTATATTGTTTTCTATTTCTCTCTCTCTCTCTCTGTCTGTCTCTCTCTGTCTCTCTCTCTCTCTCTTGAATCTTACCAAGATTTTATTTCCTAGAACAAAAATGATATCGATCATGAAATTGTACTGTGGTCCTTTTAGATTGACACTCTGCACTTGTTCTATATCGAGCGCCTCAGCGAACTCTATGAAACTCACAAGGGACGATTTGGCATCTCAGAGGACAACCACATTGACATTTATTAATGCGTTTTTTCCCTTAAATCTCGTTTTACAGAAATTCTCACTGATCAAACCTCATGGAAGGTAGAAATTGGATACATTTCAATTAGTAGACTTCATTGCTCTCTTGCATATGTACTTTTTTAAACTCCCCGTATGCTTGCTTTACTGCACTGTTAATCTAGGCCAAGTTTTAAACGTGTTCGTGTGCATTTGTACAATTACGTTCTATTCTTACTTTCTCCGATGTGATCTCATGGTCAGTAGCAGAGTTTAGTAAGCCATCGTCTCAAATGATACTTCATATGATCGTCTTTGATTCCATATTTCGAGATTACGATTTTGTGATTCAAGAGTATTAAAGGAGCCAAAAGCCAAACTTGAATTTGCACCAACTAGCCTGACCGGAGACCTCGAGAACATGTGTTTTAGAGAGATAAATGTCACAAAAAATTGATTAAATTTTTTTACTGACTGGCTGCAGTCTAATGGATTCAGCGATACAAAATAACATGAGGACCACGTGAAGTATATAAACTGCTTCTTACTTGTACTTGTCGGTCGTGCTTTTACTTCATTCGATAAGATCTTCGCCGTACGCTTTCGTCTTCAACTGAGATCATTCATGTTCTCGTTTTCAATGTACATACATATATGTATGTACATTGAAAACGAGAATAAACGTATCTGGTATCTTCACTTACATGGGTATTTCAATCTGCTAATGCAAATTACTAATTTACAAGTAAAGATTATATTATGCAAAACATGTTACATTCAGGGTGACATTTCGCATCGTGATGCTTTGGTATTGAACGATAACAGATTTGTACATGATTCTTCATCAAGTGTTTTTTTCACTTTTTCACAAACTCTCTCTCTCCCTCTCTCTCTTCTTTTCTCTCTCTCTCTCTCTCTCTCTCTTTCTGCTGCCTTTTTCTGTTTCTGCCTCAGCCCCTGTTATCTTTTCCTTCTGTTCTCTGCCGTGTTCCCCGCTTTTCTAGTCTAGTCTCGAGAGGAATTGCACTTCTTTGCCCTTGTTAGAGCACATTGCATTACAATGGGTTTCACAGCAATCGCTCGCTCATCTCTTCGGAATATTATGATAATTTTTGCAATTCTGTTTTTTGGTTTTCAAATTATTGAAACTATTAGAATGCAAAAATTATGCATTTATTTCACATCAGTTAAGTCTTACCATGAACGTATGTATGTATATGGAGAGTAGAAGAAGATAGAACGAAAGCGAGAAATTGCTAGGGGCTGCAAGGGAAAAAAAGGCGAAATTAAATATATGAGACCAATAAAGAGAGAGAGAGAGAAAACGAGAGAGAGAGAGAGCGAGTTAGAGATAGTTAGAGATCGAGAATAGAGGAAGAGTGAGAAAACGAGAGAGGAGAGCGAAAGATTGGAATTAAATCGAAAACAGGAATAGTGCAAAAGTGCGTGACCTTATTCTTCAAAAGAGCCAGATGCTTCCTTCTCTTCATCTTTTTGATAACTTGGAGCTATTTTTGTAGCTGAAAAAATGTGATTAATATTAAGACAGCGAAAGTAAAATGAAAAAAACTTTTCTTGGTGTTGAACAGCAATGTATTAGTGTTTGGTTGCAGCTCGCATTTCCTGACTGGGCTTCCCCTCCCTCGATGCTGGGAGTTCGCTTCGCTCCCCTCTCCATTCCCCTCGAACGACGTCTGCAGACCTTCGCCGTCCTCTTCCATATCTTCGTCTTTGCCATCTCTCCACTTGTTATCGCACTCCTTCCATTCGTTCTGGTGGGCATTCCTTCAGTCAAAGCCAAACATTTTCTTTATTCAGTAGACATTGTTTCTCACAGAGTAGCAAGATAAGCGCTACTTTATTTGAATAATAAAGTAATAGATTCTATGCGACGGTCTTGCTCTCGCACCAATCTACGCCGCGTGGTTCTGGTGGGATCGCGATTCTCCGAAACAGGCTGGTTTTTCTATCCAATATTTATACATTTTTGATAATTAAGCCATTCTGCAGTAATTTACAAAAGCAAGCAAATTTTGTGTAGGGAGCGTATCGCTCTCGCTGGTTCTCGAACGTCCGCCTCCATCGCTGGGCCTCAGAGTATTTTCCGCTCTCCTTTCACCGAACCGCTGACTTGCCAGCTGACAAGGTTCTCAGTTACTTTTTTACATAAGTTTTTAAATATCTTTTGTAAATTTTATTGTTTCTTCCAAGCCATATAATAAGCGATGTTGAAGCATGATATTAAGATTGCATCACACAGTTAGGCAGGAATGCAAGCGTTGGCTAATCAACCTGAGTGTGTTGAGTGCGTAGTCTTGCATTACGTCGTTCTTAGTTACTTCTCCCTTCCCTTGCTCTCTCTTTCTCCATTCTCTCCCTTTTCCGCTCTACTGCTCTTAACATTTATCACTCACTTCTTATCTCTTCTCACTCACTACATTTGTGCACTCACTACCTGGAACGTAGTGCTTCAATTCTGGATCAAAGAACACGCAAGTGCATGAATCTCACCTTGAGCCTAATTGATAATCACTCTTCCAATTCGTTATCACTTTGAAGGAGAAGTGAATAAGTCATATTACACCGTGCCAAGTTAAGAGTACAATAAGTTTTTTTCAACCCATACTTAGGAACCATCCTTTTTGAAAATGAAGAAGAAACTTTTGTCTCACGGAAATAAGCTTATAAAGTTACGCCAAACATAGCTTTTCTATATTATAGTACATAGAATGAATTTTATTGCAGAACTACCTGGTGTGCATGCACCCCCATGGCATCGGCGGGCTCTCCTCACAGAACTTCTACAGTAACTGCACGGGTGTCCACGACGAGTTCCCCAACATTGACTTCCATCTCTGCACTCTTGTACGAAGGCATTCTGTCATTTTAAAAACTCTTATCTTATGGTTAATTAAATCAACAATTAAATCAAAAATGTAAAATATGAAGAAAAATTCTTCTTAACCCTTCCACCGATTCCAGGAGAGCAACTTCATGTTTCCGCTGCGGCGAGAGTGGCTGATGCTACACGGAGTCATCGACTGCTCCAAGGAATCGCTCAGGTTCAGCTACTCAGAAATATGATCTCGTGTTGGATGATCATTTTTAGCTATAGTCTTTGAAAGACATAGAATCAATCCTTTTGGTTACACCAGATAGAATAAGTAGGAAAGAAGGTATTTTCAGGTACGTGCTTGGCGGGCGCCGTGCTGGCCAGGCAGCAGTGCTCGTGGTGGGCGGGGCTGAGGAGGCACTCGAGGCACGCCCCGGAAGGTATCTTCTTGCGCTCGCCAATCGAAAGGTCTCACTTTTCTTATCATGTAATATTCTCATAAAACACTCTTACCATTAGTTATTTTACGGGAAAAGGAAGTGATCACGTCAGATATCCACAGGGCTTCATCCGGATTGCCCTGCAGACTGGCGCTCATCTCGTGCCAGTCTTCGCCTTCGGTGAGAATGATCTCTACATGCAAGTGGATAATCCACGGGTATGCATGTTCTCTCTTTCTCTCATTATCTCTCTTTCTCTCTCTCTCTCTCTCTCTGCTTATCTCTTTTCGTCTAACGTTTCCCTTTTTCTCTTTCTCTTTATTTCTCTCTCTCGCTCTCTCACTTTCCCATTATCATTCCCTCTGTCTGTGACTGTCAGGGTTCGGTGCTTCGTTGGCTGCAAGATCGTTTCAAGCGCGCCTTTTCCTTCTCTCCCGTGGTGGCCTACGGTCGCGGCATATTCCAGTATAACATTGGCTTCATGCCTTTTAGGTACTTGATTAATTTCGCCGTCTTATTGAAGCATAGTTAGATTATATTCTATGAATTAAATTTGTATTTAGAAAACCTCTGAACACTGTGATGGGTGCACCGATTCCGGTAGAAAGAGTGGAGAAGCCGACTTCGAAACAGGTCAGCGCAGATTGGATTGCTTGGATTTCTCCCTACTTGTCTACAATTCGCCATCATTCATACTTTTAAATTGTAATGATTTGTAAGGTCGACCAGCTACACGCTCTGTACATCGAGAAGCTGACCGAGTTGTTTGAGGAACACAAAGAGCGATTTGGCATCCAGAAGGAGAATCACTTAGAGTTCTATTGATCTCGATCTTTGAATGAAGTTACGAAACATTACTGGTATTTTTCACAAATAGGTAGAATTTTGGCTGTCCTCAAAACGTGATCTGATAAATGAGATTCACTCAGCTTCGAGCATTCGAACTTCAGTCCAAGAATTAAAGTTGTAAATATGAGATTCAGAAGGAGGAAATCAGTGAGAAAGATCAAAAAGAAAAGAGAAAGATTCAGGAAAAGAGAGAGAGAGAGAGAAAGAGAGAGAGAGAGAGAGAGAGAGAGAGAGAGAGAGATCGAGAGAGACAAAGAGAGAAAGCAATAATGGTATAGGTAATTCTGGTGTGTTGCATCAGTGTTTCACATTTTCTATCTATTGTTTGATTGGTGGAATCATAGAACTGTTCTAATTTGGCGGTTAAATTTCATTTTCAAACATTCTTTCCAAGTCTCATGTTCCAACACGTTTTTCTTCCAATTTCAACCGCGCATGTTCGTGAAGTGTTCATCGCATATTTCTGCGAAATATTGCAAGTTTTGCACCATTTCACCATTACCTCGCGGGGAATTGGACCATTCGCTTTTTACCAGAGATATTAGAATGTGATTTCACCATCAGAACTTTTCTTCTTCTTGAATAACTCCTTTTTCGTTGTCTACTTTAGCCCGGTTTCCTGCTGTTGATTGTGGATGTCTGAGTCTCCTTCCGACGAAGAGAGCGGCGGCAGCGGCCAGCCAGCTGCTGCTCAGCCACTCGATTTTGGCCTAGTCCTGGATGCGGCCGAAGGATTCGGCCAGCCACACCAGGCAACTCTGCACGAACTCATTCAACATGGACAGATCACGGTCAGTACTGTCATTTCAAGGTGAAGTTTGGCTCGTGATACACTAGATCGACCACGTCGTGTTGGCAATGGACCTGGTCTCTAACTAAAGCCTTTTCAGGCTCGAACCGAGCTTACTTATTCAATATCAGGTTCTTATTCTATTTTTGTAGAAGAAGAGGTTCTGCATGAGTTTCATCCGCAACTTTGCTCTCCTGAATGAACGAAAAGGTTGCGCGAATTTTCTTTACATTTCTTTGCCCAACTAATTTCTCCTTGATTGACCTGTGGGAATGACTAAAGTTTTTCGATCGTGACCTGAAAAGCAGAGAATAAATTGCACTGTAGGCTGCTGAGGAAAACAGGGTTGGGTTATGAGGCTTGGGTCGCGGTGCGCAGGGTTGAGAGCGTAAAAAATAGAATTTGTTCGTCAATATTTGGCTGAGGTATGGCGTCGGTAAGGCCCAAAATACCTTACTAATATCTGCTTTCACAGAGGTGGACACTCGTGAGAATCAGCTGTCACTCCTCAATGTCACTGCTGCGAGACTGGATGAATTAACGGAGAAGCTCAAGAGCAGCATTGATGAGAAGATCAAGAAGGTATGGCACCTTTCTGTATTCGTGTTGTTTACGATTAAACATTGGAATGATGATGAAACTGATTGCCAGCTTGGGATGCGGCTGATTCGAATGGACAACGGAGTGCAGAGTCAGGAGTGGATGGTGCTGATCAGCGAGCACAAACACACTGACGCACTCGGAGCCGCCTCCCATCTCAGGTCAGGAGGCACTTACTGAATTCTGATTCTGCTGCAGCAACACAGAGTTCATTCAGTGTAGTTGTCCCGGTGGCTGCACCGGGGAAACTCATCTGGTAATACACTATTGAATTTTGCCATATTTTAGTTATCCTTCTTTCCCCCCTTAAGCTTTTTTTCTACAATGTGCACATTAAGTTCTAACATTTGCGAAAATGATTGGAATGTAAGATCGAAGATGCGCGTGTGTCAGCCGTGTCATTGCACTACTAGAAACCGCGGTTCTTGGAATGTATTCTTTCTTCAGCGCCGACGAACAATTCCTTCTGATGTCTTGGGTGGATCAGATGGTGACCGAGAACGGGAGCGTCCGCTACGGAGCAGCACTCCAGGTCGGGTTACTGTAGTTGTCATTCTTGTTGAAGTAATTTCTGAAGAAAAAATGAGTGCAGTACTCCACATGATTAATTAACTTAATTAACCGCTTTAATTGTTGCTCTCTTGTTTCTCTGTGTGTATTTGTTCCTACCTTCCTTTACCAGCTACACAGTGTTTCTCATGGCATTGGAAAAGTTTGTGCTAGGGAATAGTATGACTGGACGGGTTTGCGTATACGGTAGCTTGTCTTTCAGAAAGCGCGCGATCTGCCGAAGCCCATGACCATGGCGAATGCACAAGAGCTAATCGACAAGATTGTTGCTGGTGGCATTTTCTTGCTGGTAAACCTTTATTTTCCTTTTCGGCCTATCCAAATCGATAACTCCTTTGTTTTCTCGAGATATGAATGATTAACTAAATATGCCTAATATCCAGGATGGCGATGACATCACACTCACTCCTCGCGCCACCGAAGAAATGGCACCTCTGCTCACCGCTCGTTACAAGGTTGTTAAAAAATATAGTTTTTTTTTGTAAGCCACTGATCCTGCGATAAGCAGTTACCAGTTACATAGAAATAAAGTGGAAAAACTAAATAATAGCATGTGGCATCTAACAGTTACCTGACCGTAAATATGATGTTGCATTTGCGAAACAATGAAACATTTCATGGACGGCAATGCAGAAGTCTAATTAAAGGAAATCATTACGTTGAGATATCATAGCTTAAAAGCTGACTGGCTTGACAACTTTTCAGTCATCTTTCCTGGTTGAAAAATCGTAATTTCCAGCCCGATCAACATGTAATAGAATATATTAGCTGTTTTTGGCTCGAGTTATACGCACAAGGAAAAAGCTAGCCCTCACTCATCCTTCCTCGGGCATTTGGGTGCCCCATATTAAGCAATGTGAGATATGCTTCAAGGAATATATCGATTGAACAATTTCAGCTGCCGCGTTGCGTGTGCCAACGCGTCGCGTTCCGTTCCAATCGCTGTGTCTCCTGCGAACACTGCGAGACTCGCATGCATCCACTCTGCTGGACCAAGTCAGTCGCTACCGTATCTCTTGCTAATTGAACTACTGTACTCGTACTTGGTGACTTCAACATTTGCTCTTTTTCAGGTGGGCTCAGCGAGATAACAATGACACGACCAAATGTCCAGTTGTCAGCTGCAGCAAGGAACTTAACAAGGTTTGAGACAGAAATATTTTTACATATACAGTAAATTATATTTATTACTAAAAAAATGAATTGCAGAAGGAGATGGAAGCGCAGATCAAGGATGTTCTGGAAGCAGCCAAGGCGGCAGAGGCCATCTCCAATCGGTGAGGTTTGATTCTGGTTGAAATCTTGCTGAAATACTTACTTCTTTTCCTCCATGGTTTAAAACCGCGTGTTTCCTTATTAAGGTAGAATGTATCAGAGAAGTGTAATTTTGCGTAATTAAATTAAACCGTTCTCGAGTAATTTTATATGTATATATTGTTTAAAGATGTGGATTTAAAATTGAGTTCTAAGGAGTGAAATGTTCAAGGGAGCGTTGCCGCGCGGCAGAGACAGCGCAGAGGAGAAAGGAGAAGAGAATGAGCGATGAACTGACTAAGCGTGCCAAGTCCAGTCGGATCAGGGCAACCCAGCAGAAGCCACGCGAGGTAAGCACATCAGGATATTTGAGTCCCTTTTCAAGTTCATGGGTCCCACTTCTTTGAAGAAAGATAACATGATCCCGTGTTTGAACTACTCACTCTTTTAATAGGCGACTACTTTATGGATTACCTAGGAAGATAATAATAAAAATACTCGACTTTGTAGATAACTAAGTAAACTAATATTTTGACGATTTATTTGAGTTGGCATTTCAGTCAGTTTTTTTTTACAACGATTAGTAACATTGTAACGGGCCTTAATTAAGAAGGAATATTGAATAAGAACATGAAGAGAAGGAATTTATTTTTGAATGATGTGCAACAGAAAAGGAGATTCCGATGAATGATTTCTGCTGGTTAAGGAAGATGAGTTGTCCGAGTTGTCCTTCGGGCCGGATGAAGTGCTTGGCAAGGAAGTGGTGAGATATATTTATTTTCACTTTTTTTCATTTTTATGCTCACGCGTTTTTTTTTTGTTAATCTCTGAATATTGACGTGAAAAAATCGAAGGTATCGTGAGCGAAGTTCTGATATCTGGAAGACATTGAAAAGGAGGATATCCATTGTTTTTGCAGCCTTCAAGCGACGAAGAGCCATCCACTCAACGGAATATCCGGCAGAGAGTTATTGTGAGTGGGCATTACGAAGAGAGAGAGAGAGAGACAGAGAGATAAGAGATTGAGCTAGCTAATGGTAAGAAAAGAATAAGGACTGAGAAAGCGAGAGATAAAATAAAAAGGGGGGAAAAGAGTATATATTGATGTCAGAGAGTTTTGATGAGATTTATTTGTCGTTGTAGGTTTCCTCGGATGAAGAAGATGATTGATTCGTATCCTCTCTCCCTTCTTCCCTTCCCAGTTTTTTTGTATACTTTTATCTAATTCGCTCTATCCCTTGTCACATGAATGTATGAATAAATATGTAAAATAAATACATTTGTAATGGAGTACAAAGAATACATAAAGAATACATCAATATCTTGAAAAATGGTGGTTTCATTGGGATAGCGGGCTTTGTTGGAAATTGGATGGCACATTAAATACATATCTATTTTTTATGAAAGTTCTTTTTTTTTGTCAGAACAATGAAGGCAAGGATGGAATTCGTTATCGCGCTAAAGGGTCTCATCTATTCTACGGACGACGCCGCACTAAATATAGCGGTGCTCTTGCCTTGAGCCGGTTTTGTATGCTTCACGCATGACCATTTTTTGCTCCAAGCGCATTCTATTGAGTGGTATCTTTCCTATGTACGTGTCGTCTTGCAGTATCTTTTGAGTGGCATCGTTTCTGTGGCATGAACGCTTATGTACGTATATTAATGTATATGCAAATACATACATATATACTTACATACATCCATCCACGATGCCCCGCTCTATGTCAACGCGAACGTACCGCTGTAATAGTTTTGTTACCATTTTCCGTGTGCATACATTAACCCTTTCAGAAGCTAGAGAATCTGGCTGAAGCAATGCCAAGATTGTGACTCGTAAAACATGCAGGTGTGTTGCCGAGTCGAACACTCGAAAAATCATTGTTTACGAGGTCTAATTTGCAGTGATACTTTTTTTCCTTTTTTCTATCAATTACAATATTAAGTAAATCTCCTAAAAGGAACGCGATCATATTTCTAGTCGGACGACCCACCATTCCTTCCGATTGGTACTGAAGTCAGTGCCAAGTTCAAGGGCGCTTTCTGCGAGGCCAAGGTCAAGAAGCTCGCAAAGCACGTCAAATGCAAAGTTATCATTTTGCTTTATTCTCCAGCTCTTTTGCATATACATATTTCTTTCATTGTTTCTCGGCCAACAATCCTTTATGTTCACGGATCCCTGGGATGGGTGTGTACATGTACATATATTCATAACACCGATCTATACAAAAGAAAGGATTCTTGTACATATTTATGTACATACCTAGAAATGGAATGACTTGAAGGTAAGCCTGAAGGAAGCTCCATTCGGGAGCGTGCAAGTGGAGGAGAAGGACATTCGTGGATTGATCAAACTCAACTCTGAGGTGAGTGCCTGACCGTTGATTCTCGTATGCCTTATCACTGCGTCTTAAACATTTAAATAAGATCATCAATTATATCTTCTATGTATATTCATGCGTACTTGTAGTTTATACATTTGTTAAGATGAACTCGAGTGAAGGAATATATTAGGGATTCTTGTAAAGAATGAGATAATGTGAGTATTGGAGGTGGAAGTGAACGATGGCAAGCAGATTGTGCGTGCTCAGATTCAGAACGTCAAAGATTGCAGCATGTACACCGTGGGTAAGTTACTGTGTCGGCTTACTTATTTCTTATTTCTTTAATTCATTTTTCAGTCACCATCTGTACTTGTTATTTTTTGTATTTACTGAGTTCTTCTAATTGTTGTTGTTCTTTTTAATTGTTCTCCCAATTATATATATATATATATATATATATATTTGCTTGCAGTTTTCAACGATGGCGACGAGCGAATGCTACGCCGGACTCAGGTACGAAACTATTGACAATCATTCCTGATTCTTTGAAGAATAGCGCGATGAGATTTGTTTTATTTTGTCAGCCTCTCTTTAGTTATGCCTTAAAAGCGGCCGCCACTTTGACAAGTCTGTGAATCTGGACGCCCTTCCGCTCTACAATCCAGAACAGTTCTGTACGCCCGTCCTCGCTGGCTCTAAGGCAACCATGTCAGTTGCATTCAATTATCTGAGACTTCTCGGCTGTGAAGCATTCCATCAAATCACTGCAGGCTGAGTCGGAAAACACCAAGGCAGATGTCCGTAGACGACTCATCGAGAGCACGGAGGAATCTCGGAGAGAAACGGTTGAGGAGGGCGGCGAGCGACGACGACAGTGATGAGAGGACACCGCCGATTGAGAAGGTGAAGAGGAGAGAGAGAGAGAGAGAGAGAGAGAGAGAGAGAGAAGAGAGAGAGGAGAGGGAGAACAGAGAGAGAGAGAGAGAAGAGAGAGAGAGAGAAGAGAGAGAGGAGAGGGAGAACAGAGAGAGAGAGAGGAGAGAGAGAGAGAAAGAGAGAGAGAGAGAGATAGAGGAGAATGACTGTGAGCACCCATGAATTGGAACAATCATTGCAAATCTAAAAATGTAAGCTTAATGGGTGTATGGAACCATAGAAACGAAAGAAGCGCGTGGCGGCGAGCGTGGCCAGGGAGGCACTGGCAGAGTTCGACGAGAGCGAGCACGACAACACGGAAGAGGACGAAGAGCAGGGGAAGAGAGAGATCAGAGAAAGAGAGAAGAAGGAGGGAACAAGCAGAGACGAGAGACGGCAGGAACACGAGGAACGGGGAAAGGCAGACGGCAAGATGGACACACCGTATGCTACTCTCTTTGAACAATTCGAGTTGTAGCATGTTGTCGATGTCTGCAAAGATTACTGTAGGCAGGAAGTTAGGAAGAAATGTGTTCAATTCCAGGGAGCGAACGCCGAGGAAACGGGAGAAGAAGGAAGAAGATAAGGGGAAAGACAAAGAAAAAGGCAAGGAGAAAGATAAGGAAAAGGAGGAGACGCCGAAGAAGAAGGAAGAAAAGAAGGAGAAGGAGAGCAAGAAAGACAAGAAGGAGGAGAAGAAAAGGGATGAAGAAAGGAAGGACATCGAAGGGACTTGTTCGGAGAGACCGGTTTCTTCCTTTAGAAGTTTTATATTTCAAATATTTTTTTCCAAGTCTTTTCTCCTTAGCCGGTCGGCAGCGTAGTGTGCATCTTCGAAGAACCGAGCCGCCGCGGCAAATGGTATCCGGCCGTGGTCGTGTCCCCTTCGGCCTACAGAGAAAATGCGGGCAAGGTGCTCAAGATCAGCAAGACCGACATTCCGTGCAGGAGCTTCCAGAACGGGCGATAGTCAGTGTTGTCATTCCATTGTAGAGAGATAACAAAAGAGAGAGAGAGAGAGAGAGAGAGAGAGAGATGGAGAGAAAGAGAGAGGGATGGAGAGAGAGAAACAGAGGAGAAAATGACTTGTTTCTTAAACCAAATTATGTTTCCAGCACCACGGCGCCATTCGGATTGGCTTGTCCGTACACGTCGTTCCCTGGCCGGAAAAAGTTGGCTGAGGCGAGCACTTCTCTGAAAGCTGCTGTGGAGCGATGCAATCTCTTCCTGTCCAAACGTTAGTATTACACTTACTGTCATTCATGTTAAATTCGAAAAAAGTTATTCCTTTGTTAACCAGTTTTATTGATCTGATTTCACATCACTGGCAATAAATGTATGCATGTATGTATGTACATACATGCATACATACGTGAATTTGATAGTTCGTAGTTGTCTTCGTTTTAATTCAATATGTTTTCTAATTAATTTTCAGGAGCGCTTCCAAATGGATGGGAGCGTCCTTCCATTTATGGGGAAAAACAGAAGGAAGAGAAGAGGAAGAAGAAAGAGGAGGATAAGGAAAAGGAGAAGGAGATTAAGGAAAAGGATAAAGAGAAGGAGAAAGAAAAAGAAAAAGATAAGGAAAAAGAAAAGGATGTGGAAAAGGAGAAGGAGAAAGAAAAAGCCAAGACTAAGGACGAAGAAGAAGAGGAAAAGAAGGAGTTGAAGAAGGAAAAGCTCAGAGAAAAGGAGAAGGTGAAGAAGGAAGAGAAGGAAAAGAAAGAGGAGAAGAAGAAGGACAAGGAAAAGGAAAAAGAAAAGGAAAAAGAAGATAAGGAGGAGTTGATCAAGAAGAAGAAAAGGAAGGAGAAGCTGGAGAAACAAGAAGAAGAGGAGAAGATCAAGTCAGTCTTTTCATCATTGTATTTCCTCGATGTCACAAAAAATGTCATTATGACGACGCATTTATGTACATATGTATTTTACCCTTTAACACTTTTGATTACTCTTTGCCTTGTTTGAACAGATGTTTGCAGAAAGGAGAAAGAGAAGACGAAGGAGACGGACTCGAAGGCTTCTTCGTCGAGTGAGGAAGAGAGCGACGAAGACGAAGATGGAGGAGAGCACCGCGATCTCTTCATCGCACAACTCTACAAATTCCACGAAGAAAGAGGTGAACAGAACATTTTTCAACTATTTTCTAGCATTTGTGTATGGCCTTTTTAAACAAACACCCATTAATACTCATGTATGTATGTATGCAATGTATCTTTCGGTGCGGGTTAAGGCGACTTGACGATAAGTACGTATGTTCTAGGAACTCCAATCAACCGAGCGCCGATTCTCGGTGGCAAGGACATTGACCTCTACCGTTTCTATCGTGTTTGCCAAGACTACGGTGGCTACAAGCGGGTCACGGACAACAACAAGTGGAGAAAGGTGTGTGGGTACCGTTATTGAACATCCCTCTTTCTGCTTCTTGATCAACAGCCGCATGAAGAATGCAAGCATAAATTGTTAAGTTTAATTTAAAAAAAATAGAGGTTCTAGCCAGATTTCCTCTCTTGTTGTAGGTTTTGAAGAGGATGAAACTAGACGGATGCCCGGGTGCCTCTTCTATGACATTGAAGAAGGCCTATCAGAGGTTGGCATCTAATGTTGTCTAGCAAGAGCCATCTTTGATTCTCTTCAGATATCTCCTTCACTTCAATTCGGTCTACAAGAATCTTGGCTGGAGTCTCGACGAGTTGTCCGCGAATTCTATCAACAATCCTCGCAGCGCACGCCGCAATCTCGACTACAGCCTCGTTAGACTTTCATCATTTCATCACAACATAGTTATTGTAAGAACATCGTTGACAAAGACCTTTGAAGGTTAAGCGACGTAAGAGCATCGATAAGAAGCCGGGGGAGAAACTGAAGGATAAGGAGAAAGAAAAGGAGAAGGAGAAAGAAAAGGAGAAAGAGAAGGACAAGGAGAAAGAGAAGGACAAGGAAAAGGAGAAAGATAAGGACAAGGAGAAAGAGAAGGAAAAGCCGAAGACAAAGGATAAGGAGAAGGCTAAGGACAAGGACGATAAGGAGAAAGATAGAGAGAGGCCGAAGGAGAAGGAGCGCACGAAGGAGACCAAGTTGAAGGAGGAGGAGAAGGCTGACGCCAGCGACAAGGAGAAGGATGTTGGTTATTCACACGAACAGGCTCTTCTTCTTTTGCTCTCAGTCACTGAATACTATGTACAAAGAGTAAAATATCGAAAACCTCAGGGATAGAACCCTGAGGTTTTTGATATTGTACTCTTTGTACATGGTATTAAGAATTAAGAAATTGAAAGGGCAGGGAGATGAAAGGCATCTTGATAATTTCTCAAGATCAATTTGTGTCTACAGGAAGTGAAAAGCGAAGCTGGTTCTTTGGATGAAAGGCCATCCACATCGAAGAAGGCGAAGGAAGAGGTGGGAACGACGAAGAGGATGTCCCGTTCTCCACCCGTTGCCACTGCTTCCACGTCTGCCCCGCCCGCCACCGCCAGCAGTCCGCTCTCCACGTCTTCCATTGAGAAAAGGACAATCGAAGACATCAAGAGGTTTCTCAAGATCTATTTCTAATAATGCACTTCTTGGGTAAAAATGATATTCATTTCAGACGTAATTAAAAGAATGCAAAGGAATTGTATTATTTTCTATTCTTCACGTCAAGTATGAGCAAGATATTTAAACATTTTATCATAAATCGTATTTTACATACATGTCTTTTCCAGTCATGATGTTTAAAATTCCAGTTTGTTTTATATTGTAATTATTGAAGACAACTTTTTAAATTGTATTTCAGTGAGGCAGACGCTGAGAGTTGTTCGAGTCACCGCTCTCGCTCTCGCATGGAGTCTTCCTCTCCCGCACCGTCAACTTCAACTACGGTAGGATCCACCGTTGCCAGGCTGACACCGGCGAGCAGTGCAAAGGAGGAAGAAAAGAAGGAGGAGGACGAAGTGCCGCTGCTGCTCAAGCCACGCAAGAAGGGCAGACCAACTGACAAGGAGAGAGCGGAGAGAGCGGCGGCCTTGGCTCGGCAGAAGGAGGCTGAAGGTTGCGCATTTCAGAGTATTATTCATTTCTAATTTTTTCTGAAAGTTTTATGCATATTTGTTAAGTAAAATATTTTGGTTTTAGCATTTCTTGAACTTTTTTCAGAAGCCAAGAAGAAGATAAAGGAGCGACGAAAGTCATCATCGAGCCTAGACAGAGATGCCAAGGAATCGCAAGAAGAGAAGGACGAGACGGCAGAGACGGCAGAGAAGGAGAGGGAGCGAGAGAAGAAGAAGGAGAGCGTCGCACCGGCAACGGCAGCAAGCAGCGTGGCTTCCTCTGCGTCTCTCACCAGCTCCTCTTCGGCCGCTCCGAGTGTAGCGGCAGAGAAGGACAAGGAGAAGGAGAAGGCCGACTTCAATGAAGGCTTCAGCCCCGCCAACATGTTCATTCTTTCTCACTAATTTGTTTTCTTTTCAAATCTGCTTCTTTCTTCTGTATGCATGTTTGTAGATGCAAACTTATGCAGTTGAAGGTCTGCCTGGGATTTTCGTTTAATTTTGGACATACTCTTAAATTACTACGCTGCTTAGAGAAGAATAAGTATGTAGTTATGTATTTGTAGCCTTTCCCGCTTCCACCTCGGCCAAGATGTGCACGCTCTGCACCATGGAAGATGGTACAACGCCAGGGTTTGTTCGATATTTATTTATTATTTATTTTTGCCTTTATTTGTTTCTGACTTCTTCTTTGTTTTGGTAAACCAAAAAAATTATTGCTAGAAAAAGCAAAAAAAGAAATGGATTGCAGGTAGTGAATATGCAGCAACGCACCCTGACCGAGGTGCTCGACCAGATCGTCGGCAAGCCTGGAGAGGTACATCTTTCTTTGCTTTGTAAAGAACATTTCAATAATAACAGTTGGTTGAAGTATTAAATTAAGAGTTAGGGTTTATGGAAGGACGAACGGGTTTATTCTAGGCGCCGCCATCGGAAGAGAAAATTGTGGAGAATGTCCTCGCACTCATGAAGTACACGCGAAATTACGTTAGTTTCTGCCAATCTTCGTTTCTGTATAAATTGTAATTGATTGTGAGAAAAGGGCTAATTTTTTTAGGTTCACTATCTTGGCTGGAATTCCCGCTACGATGAGTGGATTCCGCTCGGAAAGACAATGGTCTCCAAAAAGGTTAGTATTCATGTCCTCACTCTTTTCTCTACCTCTTTTCACTCTCTCTCCATCTCTTTCTCTATCGCTCTCTCTCTCTCTCCCTCTCATTTCTTTCTTCCATCTCTCCCTCCCTCTTTCTCCCCCCTCTCTCTCTCTCTCATCCCAGGATGAGAATCTCTCTCTGGACCTGCTGCGGTCGGCGAGTCGTCTAAGCGAGGAGCGCCGTTCCTGGCTGGCCAACTTCTCCGAGACGGATGCTGCGAAGTCAGCGATGGGCGTGGCCAGCGAGACGGAGCAGCAGGGCGGCTCCGCTCTGCACATGGTTATTGCTTCTTGATGGTACTAATATGGCGGTGGTACAAAATGATGTTTTATCTTACATTTTCTTATTAAAATTTAATTTTCCAACTGTTCATCGCCGCCTTCTTCCAGGGATCCTATCGTCCTCGTCGAGTTTCATTCACGCAGTACGAACAGCTATCGGCTGCTGCAAACAACTTGGTATGTACATATGTACATAGATTGCAATTTTAGTCCTCTGATTCCGAACAACAAAGTAATCAAAATTTTCTTATTTTTCTTCCTCACATTTTTCGTACTTCCTCGTAAGTTACCAATGAAATGCGCCCGTTTAGCAGCCGCCAGTCAGTTCCTCTCCGTCCTTCTCTTCCTTCATGGAGACGGCGTCGTCCACTGCGGGCCCTCCGATCACAGTTGGCGCGGCGGCCATTGCAGCTGCCACTCGCGCCGGTCTCCTTCCCCCCGTCGACCGTGACCGGCCGCGTCGAATCCGCGGTCCCACCGCAGCAGCCGCCGCTGCTACCGTAACCGCATCGACGGCGGCGCCGACTACCGTAACCGTCTCTGCTCTCCCGGCAATGGCTAATCTTTCCACGAGTACCTCATCTGCCATCAAGCCCAACACGACCACGACTACTACTATTACGGTAAATACAACTAACTTTAATTTGTAAACAAAATTATTAGTCTTATCTGAGTGAAAGGCGTAAACCAGTGAATTATTGAGTTTCTCTCTGCTGTCTTGGCAAGTAATATGTAAAATTTTAGAAGGGAGATACAAGTCCGCCGAGAACACAACAAGCCATCACAATGGTCAATGTACCCATTCGAATGGTGCCTGGAGTTGTCCCCGCTCTATCGTTGACCGTGCTTTCGGTGGCTGCGTCGGCGCCAGCAGAAACTTCAGCGGCGGCAACGGTGGCCCAGGAGAGGATTGAGATTCAGCCGCCTGTTCCAGTTTGTTGCTTTCATCATTTTCTGACAATAGGCTTTTTTTTAATACGATGAAACTCTCCTTGACAACGGAGGGATATTATTGAGAATCCACTTGGTTCATTTTAGAAGGAATCTGAAGCTCCTACCGGCCGCCCTTGGAAGCCAGGCCCCGTCGTGGTGGCAGAGCCGAAAAAGCCTTCGCTGCAAGACCTGGCTCCGCCCACTCTGGCTACTCCGCCTCCTCCCGCACCGCCCCCTCGGCCTCCAACGGTAGTTGTTCCTGCCCCTGCTCCTCCACCTCCTCCGCCTTCCGTCGAGGCATCCTCAGGCACTTTCCACTTTGTGAAGAGCGAGGAGCACACTACGATTGGTTAGGCTTCAGTTGTTGTCACTGTCAACATTAGTGACGGAAATAATTGAATGTACATATATTAAAGCATTTTGTTAATTTCTAAACGATTGTTTGAATGAAAAGAAAATTTGACAGGCGCTGACATTGAACTTCAAGCTACGACGCATGCGGCAGTTAGCGTGCAGCTAAGAGAACCATCCAAGGCGGCACTCGCTGCCGTGGCTCAGAAGAAGGAGGCGGCGAAAAGAGAGAAGGAGAGAGAGGCAGAGAAAGAACGAGAGAAGGAGAGAGAACGAGAGAAAGAGAGAGAGCGCGAGAGGGAGAGAGAACTGGAAAAGGAGAGAGAGCTCGCGACGGTAGAGAAGACCGCTGCGGAGGAAGAGGAGACAGAGCCAAAGCAAGAAGAGGCTGAGGCCGATGAGGAAGCAGGTAATCATATTCTCACATTTGTAGTACACTCATGGAACAATGTATTTAGAATCTAAATTCCGACTATTGACCAAATATAAAATATTGTAAGGTAGCATAATTCTTTAATAATTTTCCCTCTCTACGAATTTCTCAAGTCATTCTTCGATTCTCTTGTAGCTTCGACTGAATCAGCGGAAGCTGGAACTTTAACGCGACGTGGGAAGAAGGCGAGGAGAGGAGAAGCATCGCAAGCTTCGGGCACCCCTTCCGCTTCTCTCGCGGACGAGTCTTCCGCGACTCAAGCGGACGATGAAACGGCGAGCGGAGATGAGAAAGAAGATGATGAGATTGACAGACTAATGGAAGGTGCGCATCAATTGTTTTCGTTCGGGGTTCCGGAGCATACTTTTCAATCAATGCATGCATTGATTGAAAAGCATGATTTAAACGAATCCCGAATTCTTTGTTAGAAGCTCGGCTGCTTCCTGGAGCAAGGAGTTTGTCGAAACGCGGATCTGCAACGCCTTCTCGTGAAATAGGTTTTTGTTTATTACTTGACGATTTAACACTTTGCGATATGCACAGGATATGCAATCTTCTCCCTCTTTTCTTTTCTCTGCCCTTCCCCTCCTCTCTTTTTCTATTGCTCTGACACCTTTTCTCTCCCTCTCCCTCTCTCTCTATTTCTAGGCTGTGAAACTCCGTCCCGTTCGGCTGGCGCGGCAACCGCGAGTGGAGCGGCGGGCGATGACGCGGACGAAGACGCGTGCAGTGTGCGGAGCGAGTCGACTGTGGCAGGAGGGGGAAGGAGTACTCCGTTCAAGAAGAAGCACAAGAGGAAGAGGTCGGGGGAGAATGGCATTGACACTGAGTATGCGAGGGAGAATGTTTATAGAACATTCACAGAGAATAGAGAGGGGATATGTACATTCATCACAATGAATGCCCTTTTCATTCTCGTGCAAGCAATAATTGCAGGGCGCACAACCAATCACACATGGTCGTGGACAGAAAGTACGCGAAGAAGGAGAAGAGAGGGAGCGGAGGAGGAGAGGAAGTCAAGGAGGAGGAAGATGAAGAGGAAGAGGACGACGAGAGTCAGTCACAATCACCATCTTCACTCTTTCATTGCATTGTAAAGCTACCACGATTATCGCCATAGTATAATATCTAGTTAATTTTTCTTTTCCCTTAGTTTCTTTCTCTCTCATTCTCTCTCTTTCACATTCTCTCTCTCTCTTTCTCATTCTCTCTCTATTCAGGCGAAGTTCCGCTGCAAAGGCCAGAGGCGACGTTCATTAGCCTGAAGAACAAGATGTACAAGCAGATGGAGGCGGAGAACGCGCTCAACGACTTCTCCCCACTCGGAATGCCCCACATCACTGACGACATGCGTATGATCACTTCTTTAGATTGAATGGCTTTGATCTACTCACTGATGAGTGATTTGCAGCGTACGGCGACCGGTCGGTGTTCGTGGATCCGGCGACTCTGGACAGGCACGTCGACGAACTGCGCGTCTACTACCAGGCACTCAAGGCAGAGCTGCACCGCCTCGACAAGCGCAACAAGTACACTCGTCAGTCAGCACATGGATACTTTTCATTCTCATTTCTATGTGCCATCTGATACTTTCTAGTATTACTTCAAATTAAGGCAGTAGGCCTTAATATTTTAGATTAAATAGCAATGAAAATTACTTATTCTCAGAGAAGAAGCGTCAGATGGAGCGGCAGCAGGCGCAGCAGCAACCACGCCCGCCCACGACGCCATCCACCTCAGCCAATCCCTGCGACGTCATCGCATCTCCTATTACCGTACTCGTGACGCCCACCTAAGTCACTCTCTACCTCTCGCATTCTCTCTCCCACCACTTCTCACTCCTTGCAGCCATCACTACATGTATCAACCTCGTCTGCATTTATGAATGCCGCTGATATGACTTGGCATAACTTGATTGAGAATTATATTTTGTGCCAGTAGCAAACTAGTCGCAACTCACTTTCCAGAATATCCTAAAACCGACCGATTACTCCCAAATTCAGTGACCGTGCAGATCCTCATCTCATTTGAATAATTATGCGCGTGATACTTATTTAAAACTTTATGGTTAAAAGTCGTAAAAATCCATCTTCTTATTTCAGCTTGTTGAACAGAAATTTCGGAGATCTTTGCTACGTTTTGTACTTCTAACAATGCATAGATATGTATGTATGTTGTTTAATAAGACCGACACGGGTGACTCTTCGCAGCAACAATTCATTTCTTTTATCCGTTAATGCAAATTAAGCAGCCCCCTATATCACACTTCAATTTCTAAGAAATCGTTTCATTTTCATGTTGAATCTATTCGTTTGTCATTAAATTCTATGCAAACTAAAGCTGTTTTATTTGTCTTACTGAAGAATATCGAGCAGAATAATGAAGTTATGCTCGTAGAGGATGGGGGAAGAGGAAACATTGGGACGTTTATACAACAATGAGTATCTTCCGTTGGGTTTTACCATTTAAATTAATTTAAACATCTTGGCTTGGAAACTATTCTTTAATCAGCAATAGTTTTCCTAACCTGAAGGTCAACAGATAGATCATGCTCTCGCTCGCAGCATAAGGCTAAAGTGCAGAAATTATTTATGCAAGATCTTCCCGATTTAGAGAAAGGTCGTGAATGGGATGAAGACTCGCTCTGCTTCTTCATTCCTTCACTTCTCACTCGTCGGAGACGGTTGTCATCCCGACTTCTCTGGCTGATCGATGAGCCAGTCAATGCTCACAGTTCTGGCCGAGCAACCCTGGGCACTCGGTCGACTTTTGCTCTGCCTCCTCGCTCTGCCTCTCCTCGGATATGGTTGTGTTCGAAAGAAGACGTCGAAAGTCGGGAGCGTCCGCTAATGATTCGAATCAGAAATATTTCCAAAGCTCTTCCTGTTTAATGATTATTAACGCAAAAAAAAATTTAAATTTGTTTTTATTAAATACAATATTCTTTCAGCGAAGTTATCAATGACTGATAAGAGGCCAGCTGGTTCGTGTCCGCAGCATTGTAAGCAGCTTTCTCAGAAGGCGAAGAACTTGCCGTCAGTCAAGGTAAGGAAGCAGAACAAAAGAAATGAGCAAACATAAGACTAAAAATTGTGCTCATTTTTCGACGTGGAAAATTTAAAATTTATTGGATCCATTTTAAGGATATTTGAAAAAAATTGAATGCGAATTGTTACGCCATGTTTTCGAAGAGTACAATTGAATTGCAGGCGGCGAGTGACACTCTGACGTCCAGCACATCCGCGTCCACGACAAAGTCCATGTCTTCCCAGGAAGATAAGAGACACCAGAAGCCGGCCGCTACTTCTGGGCCGCGGAAGACGCAGAGTGCGCTGCCGCCTGCACCCTCTCAGTCCTTCCCCACCCACGCTCTTCTCCCTCCTCCATTCCCTCCGCAGTCCAATCCCTCCACGACGGTCAAGAAGGTGGGCAACTTTATACTTATTCAAATTATATCCTCCATCTTTCGCTAATATTTTTCGAAATATTGATCTACCATTGCAGACGGATGCCGTAGCCACGGCGGACTCGGCAGTGAAGTCGAAGACCAAGTCGCCTCCTTACCAGTCCTTTAGCGCAGCTGACTTCGGACTCGATGACGACATGTTAGTTCTGCAATTTTCAGGAATAAATGCGGGAAATTCAAATGCAAATATTAACTTCTTTCCAGATAGAATGCTGCGGTAGCGCCGATCTCATCAGCGATGCCGCTGACCTTGGATGGAGGGTCTCCGACGATTCTCTCAGGGAAAGAGACGCGCGAGGCGGGCGACGCCGATCAGATGATTCAGTAGAGGATACCTAGAGGGACAACTGGACAGCCAGCTCTCTGAGGTATCCACTTTCACTGCCAGACATCTTCCGTCGAGAGAAGAAACTCACTGCAGAATATCTGCATCTTTGACATATTAAAATTTAATCTGTTTTTGAATTAATCTTTTCTTTGGCATTAGAGGGTTTGCCAAACTATGAGAACTTGCGCGTAAATCGATGAAGATATGTTTATTTAGAAATATATGAAAGAGGAATATTATAGCGATACTCCTTCGTCTTTTCAGGTAACAGCGGAATCTCCAACGGCGCGCGAGCGGGCGCCGCACTACGAAGGCGGAGTCGACATTTACATCGTGAGAGATCGAGAGGAGGAGGACACGGTGTGAGGAGAGAGCATGGAAGGAGAGGAGGGCGCAGGGAGAGGAAGAGGTCGAGAGAGTGCGCGAGAGAAGAGAGACAAGCGACTGCCAGTCTTCTTTTGTCCCTGATCGTTGTCATCAATAAAATATGCGCAAGAACTTGTTGGATTATTATTGCCATATATATTATAAGCGAGATCAGCAGGAAGTTGCTTGTACACTGTGAAATAGTGAAGGTAATTTGTAACTTCGAAACGGGTGATTCAGAGGATTGGAAGAATGAAAAAGCAGCAAAGCCTTGCGTGTTCGTGTGGCTTGATCGATCTGGCTCATCTCTCTCCTTGTTGAATTGTAATGGGATTCGTTGGGTTGATGACATTCTGAGTCATTCCAATTGGATTCCAACGAGGAGAACAAATCGCTCACTTTCATGCTACATTCAATTTAAGTTGTTTTTTTATTAAGACACTCATATTGACTTTTTTCTTTAATTGAAATAAAGATGGGCCAGCCGACCTCGTTTACGGAGTCAATCTTCCCGGCTCAGGCAAGAAAAAAAGACATCAAGCATACAAACAAAGAAGTCGACGGTGGCTTCCGATTGTTTGCATTATCAGAGGTCGGAATTACTATGCGAGACTCTAGACAAAACACATACACACTCTCAAGCACTTTTGAAAAGTCATCAAGGGATTAGGAGTACGGGACCGGTCCAGCTTTCAGGAATCTTTTAATCTTTCTCTATTCTTCTCTGTCTCTCTCTCTCTCTCTCTCTTGCTCTCTCTCCCATTCGCAAGCTGATTAACGGATTTCATTTGCTGTATAGCTTATCGCACGTGTATCAACAATGGAAGAGGGGCGCTTATTCATAGATCAGAGGTGAGCTTCGCTGGCAAAACCTAGTTGAAAAAGAGTGGAGTGCCAGCAGACGAGCAAAGCATCTTACATTAGCAGTTACAGTTAGCAATATTTTATTTTATAATTTTATTTCTAAATGAATTATTTTCCTTTTTCCTATTTCACTGTCATCTTTATTCTGTGTAAAACATTGCGCAAGCGTTTTCTCGCGCTTAGATTTTGCGTGCTTATTGTTGTTTGCTTTCCATTCCACTCATGACGCTCTTCTTTTCTTGTCTTTTTATCACATAAGAAAAAGCAAGAACCATTCAGTGCAGAAAGAACAGAGTAATCAGAAGAAGATGGTGTAGAAGTAGGGAGAGCTTAAAATACGTATCCAAGTGATCAGGAGGAAAAATATCAGAAAAAATAGATGCGGAAGAGTGAAGAGAACTCGAGAGTCGAGGGAAAGAGACGGAGAGAGCGAGGGAGGGGAGAGGGAGAGAGAGAAAGAGAGGGACGAGGACGAGAGAAGGAGAGATAGACAGAGAGAGCCCAATCTTGAGTAGTGAGCTTTAAAAATAAAGTAGAGAAGATGAGGGAATGTAAATGGCAAACTGCGAGATTCAACCGAGAAAGAGAAGCCGCGAAGGAGCTGCGGCCGCCTGTTCCCGCCGCCTTCTGCCGAAAGACAAACAGTACTCGCAAGTTGCGCAGTATTCTTCTCTCTTTCTCTGGCACACCCTCTGCCTTCTCTCTCTATCTCTCTCCTCTCTGAAATAATCTCGATAACACTTACTGTTGGCATACTCACCTCTCTCTTTCCCTCTCTCTCTTCCTCTCTCTCCCTCTCCCTCTCTCTTTCTGAGTAGCCTCCCTCTCTAACCCGACAAGTCAGCGAGCGTTTATATAAGCGACGCGTGCACTTTTTCAGCTGAGAGTCGGGAGCCGACGACGCGAGATCTCGTCGTCTTTTGTGAAACCGTGTCATAATGTTATCCTTGCTATCTCATTAATGTTGTTTCAATCATTTTAATTAATTAATTAATTGTAATCAATATATATATATATATTAATTAATTAATTAAAATATATATATATATATAAATATATATCTAGAATAAGAGAGTCATGAGCTCCGTGAGCGTCTTCGTCCTCCTTGCCGCCCTCGTCGTCTTGTCCACGTGCCAATACGCGCAGCAGCAGTACGGCCAGCAACAGCAGCAGCCATACGGACAACAGCAATACGGCGTTAGTTATTCTATTCTGTTCTTCCTAATTTCTGCATAACTTTTATTTAAGAAAAAACTTTAAATTTTATTGCATAGAAAAACTTAGTTGAGAAGGGAGGCGCACATACATAGATTGTGTTGGTGCATCAAATAATCCACGAGAGATGCCCATGGAAAATTTCACAGCGGATTATTATCCTTTAGTAGTTCTGTGTTCTATGAAGAATCATGAAATACAACGAGAATCTCTTTGAAAATTAATCTTTACGAGTTTTCCATGTACCATTTCTCGTGGTTAGACAGTCCATTGCAGCAGCCAGATTCACAGACCGTTTTGCTAAAGTACAACTTTGTTGTGCCAGGCGATGTAAGTTGAGATTGTCAGCCTGCGAGTGAAGAGAGCCAATGAAGATTTCTCTCTGTCTCTCTCTCGCTCTCTTCCTCTCCTGCACTCTTTTTCGTTTCCTCTTTTTCTCTGTGTCTATTTGTTGCAAATAAAACATCATCTCTTCTTTTCCAGAATGCCAACAACCGACAGTATGGCGTGAGTTGTATTGCTTCTACGGTTTAGACTTCTCTCCCTATCTTTCTATCTCTCTCTCTCTCTCTCTTTCTCTCTCTCTCTCTCTCTCTGTTTATATCTATCCCCATGTCTTTCTGCTCCTCTCTCTATTCACTTAATTTTCCTTTCATCTCTCACTTACATACTTTCCACACATTTCTAGTACGTTCTCATTTTTCTTCCTGCATTCTCTCTTCTTCCACTGTCCTTTAGTTTCCAACAAGAAACATTTCAGCACACAGCCATAATTCTTTCAAATCCCCGATGATCGATGAGTAATACACGGAAACTAGAAGGATTCTGATGTTTCAGGAATTTTGCTGCATGCAAATAAATTTTCAACTCTTTTCTCAGCAAGGTAATCTCAATTTTCAATTTCAGGCCACCAACACACCATACAACAACATGAACAGGCAGTACAGCCAGAACGGACAGCAAGGTCAGGGTAAGTAAGAGAAAGAGAGAGAGAAGGAGAGAAAGATAGAGTACGCGGAAAGAGAGAGAGAGAAGAGAGAGAGTAGAGAGTGGAGAGAGAGTATGCGGAAAGAGAGAGAGCGAGAGAGAGAAGGTGAGAGTGAGGGAGAAAATAAAAAATGGAAACGCAAGATAATATTCAGCGTGAGTAGTAACTTTTTTGCGTTCGGAACCTTGGATAGAGAACAGGGTCATCCCTTGCAATTCTGGTCAGATCTAAAGAGCCATAGAATTGTGCTTCAAACAATGCAAGCCCCCTCGTTGCCCTTCCATTCTACCCATTGAATGCCTCCACTGTTTGTGGCTGACTCGACTGTACACAGAATAGTTCTCAACAATCCTGGTCGGCCAATGTGACCCAGACCACAATTTCAGACCCTTCCAAACCGCTTTCCTTTTTCTCTCGATCTCTCTAAATCTCTTCTTGAAGTTCATATTTCACCATTTCTCGCTCCCATTCACTTTCTCTATCTCTCTACCCCTCTCTCACCCTCTCTCTATCTTTCTTTCTCTCTTCTTTCTCTCACTTCCTGATCGTAGGTCTTCTCTTCCAGAACAATTCACACAAATGGTGAAACTGGTAAACACTGGAACACTCGGAGTTTGGAAAACAGTCATCATTTTTTGTATGCCCCGTCCTTACCTATTTGTTGATATAATAGATTTTAGAATTTAAAAGGGCTAATTGTGAGGCCCCACAGCAAAAATCTGAGGCAGAGACAGGCTTACGGTATTCTAACTTGGTTTCAGGATACTTCTACAACTCGGTGTCGGGAACGACGCTCTCAGCCGGCCTTCTCTCCACTCTTCTCGCCTACCTCGCCGCTCACTAACTTGTAAATCGCGGTGAATTGAAAGTAAATGACACCTCTTACCGTGATCGACTAACTCTGTCCTATATACATATCTCCGTCGTTTTTGTATAATAACTGTATTTTTGCATTTTAGATTTACTTATAGGCACACAAATGGAATATGCATAAGAAACGGTTGAACTATTCTCTGTAATTCATTAAAAGGAGGGATTAAAGAATCAAGCAAGGCTTCTCTCTTACAAGATCGCATCGCAAAAATGGGGTCTAACATAAATACTTTTGCTTCCTCTGGGAATTTGATGCACGAATCAGTCGGATGTAAAAACACTGCAAGCTCTTACATGTTCGTGACTATTCGAGATAACGTACAAGCGCAAGTGCAGCAATGAGCCCGATTTCTTCTTACTTGCTGCATCGGTAATAAAAAGTGATCACAGTATAATTGCGGGAACCGGCGTATTACGACCGGAAGATATTACGATGAGAGTACGAGAGAAAGAGAGAGAAGCAGAATAAAGAACTGAGAGAGAAAGAGAAATAGTACATTGTATACCGGAGGAGCTAAACGAACAAAGAACGAACAAGCCTGTAAAGATTCACTCTAAAAACCTTGCCAGAAACCGCTATCCGACTCTCTTCTTATTCACTCTCTCCGTTACTTTCTTCCGATCTACAGCACATTTTCCCTCTCAGCATTCTCAATCCCACTTGGTATCCTCTCTCTCTCTCTTTCTCTCTCTTTCGCTCTCTCTACTCTTACTCTCTAGGTCTCTCTCTCTTTCTCTTGCACTCTGGCTCTCAAGGCCTCTGCATCTCTCCCGTCATCTCTCTCTCTATCGTTCTCTCTCTGATTCTCTCTCTTCAGTGTTCTTTTTCTAGTAATTCAACGGCTAATCATACGACAAGAGCAACTACACCCTCGGGCATGAGTAGAAAAGGCAGAAGGGAGAGCAGATACGGGTATTCAATAGTTTCGAACCCCGGTGCAAGAGTAAGCCTCGGGCACTTTGCGTTCTGATCTTTAGCCAATCTTTTGCTCCGAATCATATCAGCGAGGGAAAGAATGAAGAGACGCCGCCATTCAAATCTAAGCTTTCTCCTTTTCGTGATCGGCTCCTTCTGTTCGCCTTGTCAGTTTGCCTATTTGCTACAATTATAGCAAATCACTTCATAATGTGCAAAAGTATTGTTTAATATGTCAGTTATTTGTGTGAAAGCGAAGAAGATTTTTATTCCCGTTCTCTGTTGACTGAAGCTCGACAGAGAGATCGGAAGGCGCAAAATAGGAGGAAAAGGAGAAAGGGAGAGGGACTACCGAAAGAGAGAGAGAGAGAGAGAGAAAGTGGAAGAATACAATGAAAAGTGAGTTATATAAGTAGATGGCAAGAGTAAAACTATGAAAAAAGATTTGTTTAGCGTGGCGACCTATTTCCTCCCACTGTTGTCGAAGAGGGAAGGAAGTAGCGAGAGAAGATACAACAGAGATAAGGAGAGATTAAGAGAGATTGAGAAAATGCTAGAGAAAAAAAGTAGAGATTAGGGCTGAGAGAGCGCAAGAGATGGAAAGAAGAGTAAGGAGAGGGAAGCGAGAAAGAGAGAGAGAGAGAAAGAGAAATGCGAGTGATTCTCGCAACTCTCCAAATATTTGTCTCGTGCCATTCTTCTTTCTGACTTCTGTATTAGCTGCGTTGCTTGGCCTGGTAGTTGAATGGAGAGGCACTTGGGTGCTACACTCGGAAAAAACAGCCATGTTCAATAATCTAAAATGATCGTTCATTCTATTTTCATCGTCTTTTCAATTTGATCCAAATTAGCTTATCATATCAAAATAAGCAGAAGAAAGATATACCTTGGATCGGGTGGAAACAACTGTTACAACTAATAAAATTAATATAGTAAATAAAAAATTGCAGCCTTCGCGAGCGATGAATCAAGGTCTTCTTCAACGGAAACTACTTCCGCTTCCGTGCCGCCCGGGCGCGCGAGCCACGAGAAGAAGCCGCTCTTGCTCCCAACTCTCTTGCCGTCCTCTTCTACTGCAACAACGAACTCCAACAGGCTGATATCGAAGGAACACACAGAGGAGAAGCTGGAAGACGACTGGTTCAGGTTCGAATCACGCAAAATATGTGTTTACAATTTAATTTATAAACATTTTCGAAATATATTTTTGTCGAATTTTACCGAGTGAGCTGAAATTGCAGCACAACGCCTTTGCCAACTGAGGAAAGTCGGAAGCGTGACGAAGACTTAAAGGAAGAGCGTCCAGGTGAAGTCGATCCTGTTTCCATTTTAAGTATAAAATCCTTTTGGATAATTTTATAGTGATAATTGTTCATTATTTGCAGTCGCAGCGTCCCGTCCGTCGGCATCGTTCAGCCCGTTGACTCCTTTCCAGACGCCGGAATCACTGCCTAAATCTTCTCGGCTAGGGCGCGGGAGCAACGAGGAGCCCCCTCCGAGGCGTCCGCGGCCAACGCCCCAGCACTCTGAAGAAGAGAGGAGTCGTGAGAGAAGCGAAGAGGATGCTAGGTCACGACCACGTCTACGACCTCCCCTACCTCGACGACCCCCGAGTGAGAGCTGGCCGCCTCAGGACGGTCCAGAGAGACCTCCTTTCCCGGAAGGACACAGAATCAGACCACCACAGAGCCGCCGATCATCAGAAGAGCATTCTGGAGAGCGAGAGGAGCGAATGCCTCCGCCAATGCAGACTTCACGAGAAGACAACCGCTCGCCAGAGAGAGAATCCCGAGAGGATTCACGCGAAGAACAGCCTCAGGCAAGGAGAAATCGGCCGCCGTTTCCGAGTGGAGAAGCGCCCCTTCGCTTCCCCGGCGGCCCGTCACCGTTTGGTGCGCCGCGTTGGGGAGCGGCGCAGGGGCAGCCGATGCGGGGTGCACCACGCGGAGGGTCTGGAAACCAGCCCTGGGGCGGCCAACGGGCTCCTCAGTGGGGTGGCCCTCCGAGGGGTCCGGGAGGAGAGCAGAGAGGTCCAGGCGGAGGACCACAATGGCCCCCACCCGGCGGTCAACCGAGGTGGCCTCAGCTAAGGAAGCAGGCGCCGCCTGGCTCTAAGATTCTCGGCATGAATGTCAACGTCCTCGCTGGCTACTATCCAGAGCGAGTGGAGGAGCCGGGAAGGGGAGGACCACGTGGAGATCCTCGTCTTGCACCCAATCGCAATCAACCTCCGTTTTGGACACAGAATAGGCCTCCGGGTGGACATCGCCCTCGCCATTCAGGGGAAGAAGGGTTCAGTCGTTATCCAAGTTTGCGAGAGAGGGACGAGAATGGCGGGAACAATGAGTTGAGAACGACAGAGTTGGCGAAGAGAAAGGAGCCGATCCCTCTAGGGAATCCATTCCCGAAGCAAGGAGTGCCAGAAGAGAAGGAGGAGAGCAGTGAGATGAGGAGGAAGAGGAACGAGAGGACTAAGACATTCTTGGCCTACTTCAGAGGTCGGCCCGAATATCTACGGTCTGGAGAGCATGAGACGGAAGCAAGAGAAAAGAGGCAATAATTAAGCGATAAGTGTTCAGTCTGTGTCATAATATGTAACATCCATATTTAATATCTGTATATTGTGATGAAAAATTATATTTCTCATAATTGTATCATATGTATTTTCCTTGCAGTGTTTTACATTCTGTTTGCCTTCTTTCTGACACAGAAGTGCTTGTTCTGACATGTATTACTAGATTCTTTCTTCATATGAAGACATAATACCAGTCTTGATCGTCCTACAGTTCAGAAATAAAGACCCCCTGGTTTTTTTCCTAACCATCTGAAGATCACATTACGAATCACTGCTTCTTCAAAGAGATTGAGGAGATGATGAGAGGGAGGAGAGTGGAAAAGTGAAGGAGAACGAGAGAGAATGAGAGAGGAAGAGAGGGAGAGAGTGAAAGAGAGAATGCTTTGGAATGCAAAGAATAGAGGAATGGGAACTGAAAGCAACGATGGAAATAAGCGATGGGCTATGAAGAAAAGAATTTAGATGCATACGACGAGTCTTTCCATTTCATTAGCGTTGACGTGTAAAGAAAAGAAAAGTACATACTACTAATAAGCCCATCACTTGTTTAAAAAAAGTACCTTGAACAAGTAGTGAGAGGGAAAAGGAGAGAAATGGAGAGAGAGAAAGAGAGAGAGAAAGAGAGAGAGAAAAAAGAGAGAAAAAGAGAGGAAATGGAGCCAAGGACTGGTCAGCTTGTTCTTGTCGTAGTGGAATGGTCAGGACACAGAGTATCTGACTCATTCAAAGTGAGATGTCCCTTGGAATGGCCGAGCAGTCTCTGCTCTTCCTGCTCATTTCTTTCTGGATCACAGCTCTTGCTGAAACATCAGCGAATGGTGCTTTTCCTGCATTTTCTGAGCATATTAATTTTAAATTGTTATGTAAAATAGTGAATATCTACATCTAATGAAGTATCTATATTTATTAATATGTGTGTTCTCTGATCTTGTAGGCTTAGGAAACCCCACATCGACTCTGGCTTCTGTTGTCATCGAAGCGCCTCGAAACTATCAGGTACGAGTTAGAGGAATACCGGGAATGGGAATGAGAGAGAGAGGGAGAAAGAGAGAGAGAGAGTGAGATAGTTCCAAATCTAGCAAATATATACAATGTGTGAATCTTCGCATAGATGCCGGAGTCGACTACAAATGTAAACGAGAACGACCGCCATGACTATGCCCACCACGTCGAGTTTCGCTTTGAAGAAGGCGGGGAGAGGCCGAGACTTGATATGAAATTGGGTTCGAGTTTAATTTCTTTATTTGAAAAAAATTATTAAAAAAAAAAAACGATTTTATTGAACCTGTTCTGCATGAAGATCGCACGGTGGATGGCCGAACGGTCGAGCACATCTACAACCGGCAGCTACTCGATTCAGACGAGGACGCCGATTCTCCAGAGAATGACGTTTATCCCCGATACAGAAGCGGCATTCGAAAGGCATCCATCATGCATTCCAGGTAGAATATTATGTTCTCAATCAATATTCATCTTCCTTGACAGAAGACGGAAACAAGGCTGTGATCCGGAAGAAGTCGAGAACCCCAAGCACGCGACGAAAGGGCATCAATATAGATCATATGCTGCGGTAGGTCTTCAACCAATACACAATATATGTAGCTTCACGGAAACTTACTTTATTTCGTAACATATCCTTAGCATTCTGCGTCCCCTCCACGCATCCATGGTCATGAAGAAGAACACAATCAGGAAGGAGATCAACATTCCGCGCGCTTTCACGGTGGGATGCGGTAGAGAGAATGAAAAAAATTTTACTCTAAAAAATGGATTTCCGCTTTCAGGACGGTTTCCTAGCCATTCCCTACATGATGCTGATGTTCCTCACCAGCATCACAATGACGAAGTTTGTTCAGTCTTTCTTCTCTCTCTCCATCTCACTCTCTCTCTCACTCTCTCTCACCTTTCTCTCTATCTCACCCTCCCTTTCGTTCTCTCTCTCATGCTCTCCTTCTCTCTTTAATTCCATCCTCTCTCTATCTCTTCAGTTCATAACCCCTGATGACTTCATCGACGACTTCTTCCGCCTTCCTGACGTCAATGCCTTTTTCTCAGACATTCCGTTTCTCAGAGAGGATCGACTGCGCGGAAGTCGACGCAATAGACGAAGGAATGAGGAATGAGCTAAATTAGAATCCAAAAATGTTCACAGATGTTAATTTATTGACGATAAAGTAGCTCCAATGTGAATGAAACTGCATAATGCAATTTAAGCATAAGAATGCCGTGGACATGTCTAAGAATGAGCCGACAAGGATGTGGAGAAGGCCATTTCGTTGTTTTCTTTGACGATATAACAAATCTAAGATGAAATCGAAGTTTCACAGCACATTCCTGTAAAATGCTTGTGCTGCAATGAAAACAAGGCAAATGTACAGCTATCACCATTTTCATCCATTTCCTTAAGTATTCCGTAACATTTCGTATCTCATTCTCAAAGTCTCTCGCTCACTCTCTCTCTCTCTCTCTCTCTCTCTCTCTCTCTCTCTGTCTTCCTCACTCTTTTCATCGTACTCTCTGCTTGCTCCATCGTACTCACCCTGCCTGATTAAACTCAGTGCGCTCCATGGAAACGGGGCAACCGCATCGCGAACCTTGTGTTCGCGCCGCGGTTGGGAGTCTTTGAAAGAGCCGACTGTTCTCTGCACTATTTATAACTTTTTTTCGTATTGGTCTTGTTTTTCTTTTATGCCTTCTGAGGTTTTGCCATGCCTACCTATCGAATATCTCAATCCCATTAGCAGTTGAACGTTGTTCAACTGCAGATTATGGTTTTTTTCGTCATAATTATGAATCCTTTTGTATTAAGCGCCGTTGCCTCTTCTTCTCGGTGGCAGCGACTCTCGGATAACTCGGTGACTGTTCGTGGCGGGACAGCGCGGAATCCCTGCTTATCTTCCCTTGGTCGTATTCGTGTGACTGTCTACCTCACGGAAGCGCATAAAGGAGAGAAGACAATGTCGTGGCGTGCCACTACACCCGCTACGACTCCTCTGCTCGGTGTCAGCCAGCCAATCTCTCTCGCCGGCCCCACGGATGTCGATGTTCGTCTGACTGACGAGGCTAGTCTGATATGCCGTTCAAAGTCATTTCTCTTTTTCACTTGCGTTTTGTCTGTTAATGTTCGCCTATGATGACCTGTTTATTTAAGCATTTAGATACTTATTAATGAATAATGACATATTTTGTCACTAGAACACTAAATATCAGAAATTATCATTGGCAATTTAGCCCCTAAAATCATATTAATCATATCTGAAATATTCTTCCAAATGTCTTCTTTCTTGTTTTATCTTTATTATTTATTTCTTCTGTTCCACTTTATTGTAATTAGCTCAATGACTTTCAGCTTGACGAGACCTTAAAGTCGTTCAACATTTACGAGACGGAAGAGGAGTTGGAGTCCAGGATAGACGTGCTCCGGAAAGTGAACTCCAAGGTCAAGCAGTGGGTCCATGATGTGTCGCTTTCCAAGGTTGGATTTCTATTTCATTACCCCACATTTTTAGTTAAAAAAATAGTGTTCCATCCCTGGATTTTAGACTTTCCCTTCTCTATGACAATTTAGTCGTGGGTGAGGTTGCTTGCGATGTACTGTTTGCTTGTAAATCAGAGTAAAAAAAAGATACTGTCGATTCGACAGCCCCACCCTTATTTTGGGACGCCCCAAAGCCCCATCCCACCATGTTTTTGAGGAACATTTAGACAAAAACAGCTAACCGACCCTGGTTTCCGGGCCTAATAACTCATTCCCCAACCCTAATCTTTTGGTCCTGACAGTGGCTTTTATTCCCTGTTTTCTTCTCACTCCAAAAATTAAAAAAAGGCTTGATTCATTGAATGATATTTGTACCATTTCCACTATAGCAAATGCCGCCTGAAGAGTGCGAGAAAGTGGGCGGGAAGCTGTTCACCTTCGGTTCCTACCGACTGGGCGTGCACACGCGAGGTCTGATTTTTATTTTATTTTATTGTATATTCGAGATTATTTTAAAGCTGCACCGTTTTCTTAAAAATGTGATATAAAAATTAATGCAAGAGTAGTTTCGTATTTACAGCGTGATGATGTAAATAAACTCTGAATTGAATTCAGGCGCCGATATCGACTCGCTTTGCGTTGCGCCTCGACATATTGACAGGGCTGACTTCTTTGGCTCCTTCTATCAAATGCTCAAGGAGGTTTGTGTACCTTCTTTCTTTTAGACTCCCAATTTAGAATTTGTACTCATTTTTGACTTTGATGTAGTGTATACATCCTGTTGTATCAAGAATGTGGCACATCGTGTAGCTTTGCGTGCTTTTCCGAGTCTGTGAAGAATGAATTAAGGATTCGTCGGCGACGGATTTGCACGCAGTGGAAGATGCTTTCGTGCCCCTTATCAAGCTGCGATACGATGGAATCGAATTGGATATTCTCTTCGCAAGACTCGCATTAAAGGTTAAGAGTTCAGGAAATTATAAGTCATAAAAGATGTAATATTTTCTCCTATATATTTTATCTAGGGAATATATTAATGCACGGAAAGCAGAGTTAAGTTATCCATGACCGATTCGTGTACTAGGGCTTTGTATTTATTCCAGAATTTCATCTAGCAGACAATTATGTGTTAAATGTGATCTTTAATTATTGTAAATGCCACTGAGCGTGTAAACCTGGACGGTAAATAATCGGAGGTGTATTCCAGGAGGTTCCTGACGACCAAACACTGCACGATGACATGCTCCTCAAGAACTTGGACGAGAAATGTATCCGGTCTCTCAATGGTACGGTATCTTCATATCTTATACGGTAGTATAAGTGATGTGTTCTAAACATTGTTCTTGCACAAATTTATTGCTTTATGCCATCCTTAAATGAGTCCCGAGCATTTCTTTGTTGACACAAAAATATACACGTCTTCTTTCCTCGACAGGTTGCCGTGTTGCGGATCAGATACTTCGACTGGTGCCCTACTCGGACAGCTTCACTCTCACTCTTAGAGCAGTCAAGGTTGGGAGAGATCGAGTAAGATAGAGAGAGAGCGGAGAGAGAAAGCAAAGGTAGGGATCGAGTAAGATAGAGAGAGAGCGGAGAGAGAAAGCAAAGGTAGGGATCGAGTAAGATAGAGAGAGAGCGGAGAGAGAAAGCAAAGGTAGGGATCGAGTAAGATAGAGAGAGAGCGGAGAGAGAAAGCAAAGGTAGGGATCGAGTAAGATAGAGAGAGAGCGGAGAGAGAAAGCAAAGGTAGGGATCGAGTAAGATAGAGAGAGAGCGGAGAGAGAAAGCAAAGGTAGGGATCGAGTAAGATAGAGAGAGAGCGGAGAGAGAAAGCAAAGGTAGGGATCGAGTAAGATAGAGAGAGAGCGGAGAGAGAAAGCAAAGGTAGGGATCGAGTAAGATAGAGAGAGAGCGGAGAGAGAAAGCAAAGGTAGGGATCGAGTAAGATAGAGAGAGAGCGGAGAGAGAAAGCAAAGGTAGGGATCGAGTAAGATAGAGAGAGAGCGGAGAGAGAAAGCAAAGGTAGGGATCGAGTAAGATAGAGAGAGAGCGGAGAGAGAAAGCAAAGGTAGGGATCGAGTAAGATAGAGAGAGAGCGGAGAGAGAAAGCAAAGGTAGGGATCGAGTAAGATAGAGAGAGAGCGGAGAGAGAAAGCAAAGGTAGGGATCGAGTAAGATAGAGAGAGAGCGGAGAGAGAAAGCAAAGGTAGGGATCGAGTAAGATAGAGAGAGAGCGGAGAGAGAAAGCAAAGGTAGGGATCGAGTAAGATAGAGAGAGAGCGGAGAGAGAAAGCAAAGGTAGGGATCGAGTAAGATAGAGAGAGAGCGGAGAGAGAAAGCAAAGGAGAAATAAAGCTTGGGCAACTAAGGAAGCAAGAGGGGGAGACAAAGAAGAAAAAATTAACTTAAAAATGCTACATCACTGAACCTGTTTGCCTATTCGGAAGTGATACCGTGATCCAGCCTTCTTTAACCCCATCCATCATCCTGATCTGTGAACTGTTGAGTTGTGGGCGAAGAACCACGGAATCTACTCGAACGTGCTGGGGTTCTTGGGCGGAGTGTCCTGGGCTATCCTCGTTGCCCGCACCTGCCAACTCTACCCGAATGCCGCCCCTGCCAAGCTTCTCCATCGCTTCTTCATGGTCTTCAAGACATGGTTTGATTTCTTTTTCTAGATTTTCAGAACTCTTAATCCTGCTCTTGCGGAGAAACAAAATACAATGTACTTCTTGAAAATTGAGTTCAATCAGGCATTATTTAAAAAAAGGAATTCTTCTTGCGTGTTGTATTGTACGGGAAAGAGTTGTAGGGAATGGCCGCATCCCGTTCTGCTGAAGGACATCGACAACTCGCCCCGGCCAGACATCTCCTCTCTCTATGATCTCGTCTGGGATCCACGCACCAGGTCGACGGATCGGTATGGGCATCATTCATGAATTACGGCCCTGTTCTCTGCTCTTTCTGCCCATTATTCATTCACATACCATAGGAATTACTGCTTTTCATCTCTCTCTCTCTCTCTCTCTCTCTCTCTTTCTCTCTCTCTCTCTCTCTTTCTCTCTCTCTCTCTCTCTATTTCTGTCTCTTCCTTCAGCTATCATCTCATGCCGATTATCACACCGGCTTTTCCTGAGCAGAACTCTACTTTCAACGTGACAACTTCCACTAGGTGAGAGGATTGCAAAATGTGAAAAATTTCAATAATCATTTGTAATGTGATCTAGAAGACCATGAGTAATAAGACATGAAGAAAAGAGCATAGATATGTGTTGCTTGTGCAGACAAGTGATGATGAACGAATTGCGCGAGAGTCTGGAGATCATGAATGACATCAACGAGGGAGTCGCGGAGTGGAAGGACCTCTTCGAGGAGGTCAACTTCTTCACAAGATACAAACATTTCCTTGGTTAGAACTGTTTTGCATTGTTTGAATGTCTTTTCGCTTCTTTTTGCAATGGTCTTCTACCAAAAACCGGGAGTCTGCAGCTTCTTTTTCTAAAAATATACCAAAATATGATGATTACGAATGTTTTAATGAAAAAAATTCTGACCATGATGTTCCACAGTTTTCCATGTATATTTGAGGATCCGTAACGAAAGTGAAACCTAATTGAACAATTCTGCTCCATCCTCGGAGAAGAGTATGACTTTGATTGTGACACTCTGGTATTCGTAGTTTTCCTGAAGAGAAAGAGCGAGAGAAAGAGGGTGGGACAGAGAGAGAGAGAGGGGGAGGGAGAGTGCGAGAGAAAGAGAGAGTCCCTTTGTAGTTGTTGTCTGTACTGCGGAATCGGCCGAGAATCATCTGATCTGGTGTGGATTGGTCGAGTCGAAGATACGGCATCTCATTGGGTGAGTAACTTATTGTTTGGAAAAAATTAATGATTCGGAAAATTTGCTGATCGATGAGTTGCTTTCTTATTAGCTAATTATAATTGGAGACGACTGTTTTGCTCATTGTGTCTTTTTTTATTTAGAAGAGTTGCAGGGTATGAATCCACATAAAACCCAGGTGCTCTCCGATTTTTTAAAGATAGTTTCTAAAAGGTATCACGGTGAGATTACTTCTTTAGTTCTTAAATACATCTTTTTGGTAAGTCTTTGTTATAAAATTAGTCATATTATCTTCCAATTTCGAATTCTGATATCTTCTGCAGGTTTCTGGAGCGCAACCCACGCATCATGATAGGCCACATCAACCCACACCAGTTCAAGCCAATGAAGCCGCATCAATTCAGCGTTGGCTACGAGTCAGACATCTTCGTTTTATTAGTCATCGTTTTATCCCATTCATTTCGCTAAACCAAGCTGAGAACTATTATACAAGATCAATAAGTAATGAAAAAATTATCTAGAAGGTAAGTTTCAAAAATATCACGAAAATAAGTAAATTCTATTAATGAAGCCAATTTCAGAGATCCCGTGTGCAACACTTGGTTCATTGGACTCGAGTTCAACAAGGTAAATATATTTTTCTTTCACAGTTAGTAATATTGAAAAAAGGTTTTATAATTGTAAAAAAAACATGTGGATTATTTTCTCTATTACAGCAGCTGACGGGTGCTGGGAATGTGAATCTAACAGAAGAAATCACTTCCTTCCACGACATTGTCTACCGACAAACCCAGTACAGTCGAGGCAGGGAGGCATTCAAGGATGACATGAAGGTATCTACCGTACTCATACTTCTTCTCAAGACCTATTTCAAATCGTATTCTTCTGTCCAGCCAATCCCGCGGACAAAAATATATCCTTGTGTTTGTAAAACGCGAAACGACACTGCCTACCAAGCTTTTTTTATTGACTATTTGATAAATAGGCGATGAGAAGGAGTGGAGATGAATGAGTTGATTGCCTCCAGATTGTGCTGCACTACGTCCGCCGTTCTGATCTGCACAAATGGCTGGCGAAGGCGGATCTTACGCGCGGCCGCAGCGCGAAGCGCACAAGCGTCGCTGCTCCCAACTCTGCGAACGCCACTCCGAAGACAGCCTCATCATTACCTGGTAAGAATTTAGCGGCTACAAACATTTTCTCACCTTTTTTTACTGAAAATATGGGATACGGCGTAATTATAACTACTTTCCTCATTTTTGATTACTACGCAAGATTGTAGACGCAAGAGCATAAACAATTGATTTGCAGCGGGAGTGGGTGCCGGATCAGCTAACTCAACGACCACAGCTGCTTCACGATCTCGCAGCCGCCTCGCTTCCAGTCAGGTACGTCATACGCCCAAGGATTATTGCAATTTTCAGAAGGATAGTGAACAGGCATTAAAAGTCATTGTGGTTATACAAAGTCCCGAAATCGTGGTGAGGGTGAGTTTTATTCAAGAGTTTTTGTTTAAGAGTTAATCAAAACATGATGGTGTAAAGCTCTGTGGTGCGTTAGTGAAATTCGCAATACCTTTTTTTTCCTCTCGGTTTTTACTTGAAAATAATTATTTTGACTTTCAAAACTATTCAATACTTCCTTCAGCTATATTTCATTCTGAACAATTATGCTCATCGATATAATTTCGTTATTTTTATATCGTGAGGTGATGTAACGCTCAAAATGACTTGATTTGCAGTCGAGTGAGAACTTGCTGAGTTCGACTGAGTCTGGCGGAGAAGTCGTCTCCTCCACGGAGAAGGAGCAACAATTGACAAGGCTAGAGGAAGGGAGCGGAAGGGCAGAGCAGGAAGGGGACGGGCCGCAGGCAGGGCTCTCCAATGGGGCTGCGAGTGGAGACAAGGCCGACCCCTCCACATCGAGTGATGGAGCTGAAGCTGTCCGTCTTTCTTTTTTATTCTAGTGTACTCTTTCTTACATTAAAAGGGCATATAATTAGCAATGGAAACAAAAAGAAGCTGCTGCTTCGGCTCGAGTTTTTTTTTATGCTACCCATTTCGGATTCCTATTATATATAATTCTGAATTCAGTGCTCGTCCACCTCATCTGAGGCCGTCGTTTCATCGACTACAATGAACAACAACACGACTGCCGTCTCCACAATTGTTAGTTAATTTATTCACTACCGGAGATGCACGCGGCCCGGGCCCTAGGGCCGGCCGGCCCAAATTTCTCTAGGGCCGGGCCCGGCCCAACCTAAGGCCTGGCCCTGGGCCCGATTGGGCATGTTTTTCGCAAATGTGTTAGCGAACATGCTCATGACCAACTGAACATGAGAAATTTTGCGGTTAAAAAGTCGCATTCCGCTAAAGAATGAAAAAATTAGATGCCTTTTGAACGGGAAGTTAAAAGAAAAAAGTTTCGCTATGAAAATGACGAATTAAAAATTGGAATCTGAAATTTTTAAAAATCGGGCCTGCCGGGCTCAAAATTCAAGGACCCTAAAACTGCGGCCGGGCCGGCCCAAAAAATTTGGGCCGGCATGAATTTATGTTCACTACCATATCCTCCTATCCGGGCTTGTGAAGACATTGTAGATCTTACTATGATCATCGATTATCATTCTATTGTGTTTTAAGGAGCCATGCGATTCGCTGACATCGGTGCCTTCTCGTATTCTACACTCCATTTCCACGCCGAACTTTAATGGTGCGAGAGACTTTCATCAATCTTAGAACAGTGCAATAGAGAAAGAGGCATTCCACAAATGTCTTTGTAGCGTTGGCCAAATCAGCTTCTTTTTTATGAAGAAAAGAAACTTATTATGGAAAATTAAATTACTTGAATGAAGATTTTTTTTCTTTTCAGCAGGCGCCTTGTCAGACCGAATGCCGGCCATGCAATTGCCGCTCGCGAACCCGAGCTCAGCCAACCTCGCGAATCCCATGCCCACCGAGGCCGTCAAGAAAGAGTCAGCGAATTTGAACACTTAAACATTATGATACAGGCATATTCTGTGCTCTTTACATTGTTGTAAAGTAAAATTGCCTGTTATACAAGGTGGGGCCGATTGGGGTTGTGCAATTCCCTTAACCCGTCAGCAGTGAACTTCTGTAGAGTCTGATGTCTTTTTTCTGAATAATCTTGATTCTCTTCTACAGTAGGCAGTCGAGTAATTACAGTATTCTCAGCGAGTTGGATGCTGCGATCGTACAAGGAAGACGAGGCCAGAAACGGGAGGCGCCGGGGGCAGGCCCTTGCTTGGACCCTTCCGAGGCCTTCCTCTCTCCGCCCGCCCTGAAGACCAGCCGAATCGAGGAGATCTGAGCAGTCCGTACGATTCTTGCCTACAAACTGTATGCCATCTATAGAGAGAGAGAGAGAGACGTTAATCGCCCCGCGCGGCTCTGTACTTTCAGCTGTCATTATAAGAAAACCTATTTTATTTTGAAAATCCACGGCGACATTCCAATGCCATTGTGCGATGTTAAAAAAGCAAAAAAAAAATGTCTGTAGATATAGCTAGGAGCATTAGAACTTAGTAATTGTACTATCCGAATCGGATATTGTTTACAGGAGGTGAGGGAAAGGTGTGGTGTAAGCTAGAATATCGTTTCTCCAGTCGTTTGCGATCGTATGCCTTTCATTTACTGCTTTCCCTTTCTAATTCGCGCAGACATCTCTGACTTGCACCTTTCGGTGGTTCCTTATATTATGTAGTAAGGCTAAATTCATCTCAGGCAAATCTCGTAAACCAGACATCTTTGTCGTTAAATATTGTTCGAGATCATTGAATTCAGTTTGAAGAAGAAAAATAGCACGTGGTGTTTAATCTCGATTTAATTTTATTTGTGAATGGAAATTTTTATCATTTCTATTCACCTCATCATGTATTCAACACTGACCCAAATCTCCTCTTGTGGTGCATTTATGATTCTTTATTCGTAACAATTTATGGAAGTTATGTGTTTTATTTATTAAGATATAGTGCATATCCGATGTAGTGGCTCCATGCGGTTTGGGGGCATGTCATTTATCAGTTTATTTCCTGCTGTCAAGAGACGTTTTTGTCCAATGGTCATTTTAGTGCGTCCAATTGTTTTTTTATCGAGTTCGACAGAAATATGGGAGAGCCTTTGTTTTATTAGCAGTGTGCCGTGCTTTTGATCCATGTGAATTTGGTAGTAGGATGAATATCATTAAAGGCTGCTGCGGTTTCCTCCGCTTTCTACCGTAGGAATCTATTTGAGCCATTGCGTTTGAAAGCTCATTCTTTCTCTTGTGCATCAGTTCTCTTGCAATTCTATTCTTCGTCTTCTCCTCGTTTTCCAATGTGTGATGTGAAAGTGTACTCAATTATAAAATTCATGTACACAGTATGTTTCAACGCATTCCAAAGACATGCATTTCATCGTCAAGGGTCAAGGGTAACAAAATGGATGCAATACCTTGCGACTCTAAAGGTATAAGTTATGCTGAAAAGAACATATAAACTTTCTTTGCGTGTTCCAGACATTCGATTGTGTTCGGTACTAATTATCAGAGCCAGTTGAACGAAATAAACTTTTAATACTCTCAATATAAACTGTGGAGATGATGAGGGTAAACGAATTGAGCTGCGGCGAGATCTGAAATGCTACGATTTACCCTACAACGTTCTTCGATCATCGAGGCCAAGCATGTAAACCACATGGCAGCAACTCATCAAGAACCTCAATTGTGAGTGTCATAAAAACGATGAAAATAAGCGATTAAATAATAATTTAAAATTCGCACATTAATATGGCCGCAGCAGTATGTGATTTTTTGTTCTTTCTAAATATGAGGGAGGACGATCAGCAGAGGTTTTTGTAGGTAGGCTATCCTTTCGCAACAGTGCATTGCTTCCAATCATTCATCTTCCTTCCCTCGTCCGCTTCCTTCCAGCCAGCCCCTCATCAATCACTCTTCCCTTCATAAATTGTATGCCTATGAAAAGGCCTCTCCTTCTCTCTCTCTCTCTCTCTCTCTCTATCTCTCTCTCTCTCTCTCTCTCGTCATTGCCCACCTCATTCAACAAGAGACGACACTGATAGCGACAAGAGCGGAAGGGAATGAGTGTCTCTGTCTCTCTCGCCTTCTCTTGCTCTCTAGCCGTCCTCTGCCACAGGCAGCTTATGACGGATCAGGCCGGTGATGGCGCTTATCGCACCTTCTTGCTTCTTAGATGCCCGAGAGGAGAGAGAGCACGGCGGCGGAGGAGAGAGACGAGAGCGAACGCAGCGAGAGAGTGTGCAAATCGAGGAGAGTGCAGAGTGGCAGAGAGGCCTCGGACTCCCGTCCTTATCTGACAAGCTGTCAGCTACAATGAATGAATGAGCAAACTGCCATTTTTCCACACCGTCTCTTTTCGTGTCGAGAGCCTTTTTTGAGAGAATCAAGGAATTGTTTACGTCAGCGAGATTACGGTAATCTTTTTTCTGTTCTCTTCTGCCGGCTTCTTTTTCTCAATTGCCTAAAGCATAAATCAAAATTACGGGACATTATTTTTAATGTGATTGAGACGATTGTAAATGAGAGATTTTTTACTTCTACATTATTGCGCTGTGAATATCTTCATTGCTTTTCCAGACAACGGACGGAGTTTTCATCTACTTGTTTTTTAGGATGACAATTTTTTTACCCTTCCAGATTTCATCTCTTCATCTTTTCATGATCCCTTTCTTCTTGTCCTTCTATCATTCACACCTCTCGCTGGCCCCACATAATCCGATGTCACTCTCTACTTCTTAAATCTTCTCTGAATCTCTTCCTCTTCTGTCTCTCCCTTCACTATCATACCTGTCCCTCTTGTTCTCTCTCTCTCGCTCGCTCTCTCTTTTCTCTCTCTCTCTTCTCTCTCTCTCTCTCTCTCTCTCTCTCTGATTATTAACCAGATGCGACCTTGTATGCACTCATATGCACACTATATGTATGTACGTGTCTGTATGCAAATATGAGTGTGTTCTTCCGAGATCATCTCTATCCGTTTCGCTCTTTTTTCGCAGTGTCTCAATATCTCTCACTGTGTGCTTCCCTCTCTTATTCTCACGCTTTCTCTCTCTCACTTTTTCGCCCTCTCTCCTTCCGGCTTCACCACCTCGATTCATCTCTTCCACACTTCTGTGGCTTCAAATCACGCAGCTTTCTCATCTTCTCTTCTTCAAACGCTCTCTTTCTCTCTCTCTCTCTCTGTCGCTCTCTCTCTCTCTCTCTCTCTCTCTCTCTCTCTTCACTACTCCATGATGTCACCACCAGCTGTTCATGCTGCCAAATACGTTCATCTGAAAGCGAACCACTCACAATATTGTCAACAGTAATGAGAGAAAGGGAAGTGAGAAGCGCAGAGAATGTGAGGGGGACGGGAGAGCAGGAGAGAGAGAGAGAGAGATAAGGGTTTAAAGAGGAAGAGAAATAATTTTTACTCCCTGTTAATAGAAATATGCATGTGAGGGGAAAGGCTTGTTGTTGTGTACCCTGAGGATGATTCAGTCGAGCAGGCATAACTTTTACTTATGTAACTTTGGCTTTATTCATAAAGCAATATTTCGGAATGTCTTGATGCAACACTTCAATAGTGAAAGCAACTTAAATATAAAAAAGTAGTAGAGAGAAGAAGGGAGAGAGGGGGTGAGAAGGAACAGAGATAAAGAGAGAGAGAGAGACTGAAAGAGAGAGAGAGAGAGAGAGAGAGACTAAGAGGGTGAGAGAGGGAGAGAAGAGAAGAGACACTCTGATACCGACCATCATGCGTAGCCGGCGAATTCACCTGGCGTTTCCAGTTTATTCGATGCCTTCGAACAACTCTCTTTTGCTTGAGCCGTTCCGTGACCCTCTACACGCCAACACTATTTCATGATCTCTGCCTCGTCATTTTCTGTCTCTGTCTTTCTCTCTCCTTTGCCTCTCTCTCTCTCTCTCTCTCTCTCTCTCCCTCGGTCTTACTCAATCACACCCGCTCATGAACGATCAGTCGGAACAATTACAGTATTAACGCCCCGCGCCTCTTCGAGCTAAACTGTCCGAGGCGGCTGTGCGCAGGACTAGAAGAGAGAGAGAGAGAAAGAGAGAGAGAGAGAGAGAGAGAGAGAGAGAGAGAGACTTTGGGGAAGAAGATAGGGAAAGGGCGGATGGCTGCGAGCATCGCAGCTGCATGGCATTAGCTGGCGTCGAATTTCTTCTCGCTTTGGCCTCCTCAGTCACGGACTCTTTGGCAGAGTCATGAAGAGTAGGCATTGGGAAAGGAAGTCTTTTTAGCTGTTCAAGCTCAGCATTGCCCTCTCTTTTAGTTATCTTGATGACCTAGCACAGGTTTCCCCTCCTTCAAAAAAATATGGGATATCATTAGAAAAAAAATTTAAAGTAAAATTTTGTTTGAAAGCGCAGAACGATCTACTTTTATCATGTGGCACACAAATGAGTTGCTTGATAACGACAGCATATGCTAAACCTGAAGCAAGTTTGACAGGACCGCACTTGTGTCTCTTTCTCTTTCCCACTCTCTGTCTTCCTGTATCTTTCTTTTTCTCTTTCGTTCTCTTTCTTTCTCTTCTCTTTCGTTCTCTTTCTCTTTCTCTCTCTCTCTTTTTCCTTCTCTCTCTCTCTCATTTCCCATCATCACTCCTCTCCTCCTACGCTACCGTATGCTGGCTTTTCCCAGACAAGAGCTTTGCTCTTCTACAATTTCACATGACGAAATAGCGTGGAGAATTGAGAGTATGCAAGAGGAAAAGCAAAGAAAATATAGTGCCGAGGTCTGAGGCTCGATAAGTAGCTCTCTCGTCTCGCTTCGTACTCTCTCTCTCTCTCTCTCTCTCTCTCTCTCTCTCTCTCTGTGGTTCGTCTCTTCCTTTGAGCCTGAAACAACAGTGCATTCACTCTCTTTTGTCTCCGATATTTTCATTTTTCTTAATCTCGCTCTCTCTCTCTCTCTCTTTATTTTCTTCTTTCCCGCACTCTCCGATCGTCTTGAAGGCAGCTCCCAGAATTGCTAATGAATAGGCAGGCGACGCCGTCTGCTTTGCATACGTACGAATGTGGTGGAGGCAGCCAAAGTGGCTTTTAGTGGCCCTCTCATCACTCACCCGGAGGTTCCCGCGAGAACCTGCAAAGGACCACCCCGATGAGTGGATGGACTCAATGAAGTCTCTTTGAAAAAAACAAGAATAGATTATAGAAAGAACTCGGTTGGGGCAATTGAAATGCGATCAGGGGGAAGACGAAGAGAGAAAGAAAAAAGAAAGAAAGGTATAGAGATAGCGAGATGGTGTGAGTGAGAGAGAGTGTTAAAGAGAGAAAGAGAGAGAAAGAAATAATGCCCACTGTTCTTCCCCTAATGACCGTCCCTAAAGGACGAGTTGAAATGCGAGTGGATCGGTTGTTTTATTCCGTGTCATCATGGGCTCCCTTCTCACAATCCTTTTACTGCCCAATTCGAATGTGGTGATTTGTTTGAATCTTCAACCTTATTGTAAATGCGCGAATTCCCTGCTAAGCTGTAAAGGAGCGATTAAAAGTCCTCGATGGAAATCGTCGATTCAGCCTTGGCTAGTTTCTAAAAGCGTCAATCACCTATCGTTCTCTTACATTTACTTTTAAAACTATCACCTACACTTGTAAAAATTATATTATCCCCGCGTAGGAAAAAGGTTGATTGACTTCCAAAATAGAAAGAGATCGAGAAAGAAGACGAGGGACGATAGAGATGGGGAGCGGGAGAGCCAGACAGGGTTGGAGACAGGGTGAAGATGGAGAGAGAGGGAGAGAGCGAGGTTGAGAGAGAGGAGAGAGAGACTTTGAGATGGTGTCATTGTAAGGACTCGTCCAAGTCTTCGAATTGACTGTCCTGTCAAAACTGTCAGCTCTGCTTGGGGAGTCACGCGTTGTTGCCTCCATTCATTGAGAGAGGAGAGGAATGTGCGAGGGGGGAGAGGGAAGAAAGGGAAGACGGGGGGAGGACGAAGGGGCTTACAATCTTGTTGTGAGGAGTTGGTTGTCAGTGCTGACACCTCTATTCTACAATATTTATGCCCTCCCCCTCCCTTTCTTGGCCCGGGAAGAGTCCACTAGACCTCGGACATCACGGACTCCTGACACTCCCGGTCTTGACAGCCGGGAGTCAAGTCAGCGGGGAGCCAGCGGCTGCTGCAAGCGACGGAAGTAGAGAGAGAATATACTCGTGGAGGAGAAGGATAAGATTGAGAGAGAGAGAGAAAGAGAGAGAAAGAAAAGAAAAAGAACGGAACGCAGAAACAACTCAATCAAAATTTGATGATGACCCCGGAATGCAACCCTGGGAAGCCATCATTCATTTCGAGTTCTTCGTTTCTTTTTTTGTTCGCTTACTCGATCCACACGACGAAAATGGGACACGCCACAAAAGTCTCTTTTTTTGCGATTCGTTCTTCTCCGCCTCACTTTCCCTCACTATCTCTCTCTCTCTCTCGTCTCTCTCTCTCTCTCTTTCTCGTCTCTCTCTCTCTTTTTCTTTATTTCTTTATCATTCCTAGCCTGATTGTCTTCCCTCGCAGCTACTGTTTGCTGGCTACATAGAAAGAGGGGTGGCTCTAGGCAGTTTTAGGGGACCGGATGAGGATGCACAGCGGATCATCAGCGTATACATAGTAAAGTGTACAGTTTCCCTCTCCCATGGCCATGGACAACAACTGTCTGTAGCTATCTATAAATGTTCTTCTCCCTTCCTTTTTCCTTCTCTCTATCTCTTCATTTCTCCATCTTTCGTCCTCTCTCTCTCTCCATCTCTCTCTCTCTCCCTCTCTGTTTCTCTCACTCTGTTTCCAGAAGATACGACCTTTTATGCCCATACACAACCATCTTCTTCGGCCAGTGGTGGCTTAATCCGCAGGCCACGCAAGTTAATCTCGGCCTGCAGCCACCGTGGGGGCTAGACGGGTACTTCCGATCAAAGAGAGAGAGGGGGGGGGGAAGAGAGAAGGGGGAGAGAGAGATGGAGTTGGAGAGAGAGAAAGTAAGGGGGGGGGAAGAGAGAAGGGGGAGAGAGAGATGGAGTTGGAGAGAGAGAAAGTAAGAGGGAGGGGAAGAGAGGTAGAGAGAGAATGGGAGAGAGGGAGAGAGAGAGAAAGAGAGAGAGATAAAGGCATGCTGAGAACGCGCCGAAATTTGCAAATAGAGCCAGTGCGGATGAAGTAGAGAGCGGGCGAGACGAGGAGAGAATGCAAGGGAGGGCATTCAAGAGTGGTGGATATACACTCCATTTTTGCGGTCTCTTCTCTTCCTTTGTGCGTGGTTACTTATGCAGATCCGATAGATCCCTTCTCTGACTCTTTCTCTTCCCCTCCCTTCTCTTTCTTTAGTATCTCTCGTATCTCTCGTCTCCTCTCTCACTCTCTCTCTCTCTCTCTCTCTCTCTCTTTCTTTCTCTCTCATCTCTTATACCATCTCCTATCTATTGATTTTGTTCAATGAAGCGGTACAAATGTTTCGCTCTTTTTCGTCCTTTGGGCCTTCTTCTTTCCCGCACGGAATGAAAGAGTAAGAGGAAAATGAACGAAATGACATCCAATACTCTGGAAAGGCCGATTCATACACACAAACGTTCGTGTCTCTTATTCTTATCAGAGTTAGACAGAAACGGATTATTAATAAGCCAGTTAAAAAATATGTACATAAGAAAATAAACTGAATAAATAAATTAAAGAACTAACTGTACGTTTCATATTCGTGAAATTTTTACTCCCATTTATCATGGAATAATACTCATCCCTACGCTTGGAGGAAACCGGATACGCTGGTGGTGATTAGCAAGTGAGTGAGAGTAGACAGAGAGAGAGATAGAGAGAGAGAGGGAGAGAGAGAGAAAGAGAAAGAGAGGGAGAGACAGAGGAAGTTGGCAGGGCTAGAGAGAAAGCGATTAGAAGAGACACGGGAAAGAAGAATGTTGTGCTCATCTCTCAGCTACCGTATACCTTCGAAAGAAAAGAGATATTAGAGAGGATAAGGGATTGCACAGGAGAGAAGGAGGGAAGGAGGTGCAGAGGGTGGGAGAAAAAGGGAGCAGGGAGAAAGAGACAAAGAGAATAAGAGCGTAGGAAAACGAGGTGCCGAAATGATGGCCTGTTGTGGCGCAGGTGATGATTATGGCTGTGCCGGTGTTGGCGAATTCCTGGTTGGTGGAGAGAGAGAAGGAGAGAGAGAGAGAAAGAAAGAGAGATAAAGTGAGAAGGAGAAGAGAGAGAGAGAAGCAGAGAGAGAGGGCGTAAGTAGCAGGTGAAAGATCGTGTTATGTAAGGAAGCCGCTGCAGCATGACTGAACTGGTGATAGAAGCAGAGAGCAAGTTGTGAATTGGAAATGGAAAGGCTGGTCTGGTTAGAAAAGACGTGGTTGGAGATACACTTGTTGACCTGGCGAAGGGCTACGGTAGAGCGGAGGGGAATGAGGCAGATGCCTGGAAGCAGATATCTATCACATGTAGTAACAGTGTTGCTCAACCGTGTCTTCGCAGGGAATAGATCTCTCCCTCTCTCTTCCTCTCTCTCTCTCTCCCTCCCTCTCTCTCTGTCTCTGTCTCTCCCACTGGTCCTCTCTCTCTATTTTTCTCTCTCTCTCCTTGGCAAGAGCGTGCTGTTGATGCTATCAGAAATAGTAAGGACACGCTGATCATGTGCAACATCGTTGCGCAAGAGGAAGTGCTCAATTTGTTGAGGAGAATGAGGGCATCTGCCGGCATTCTGTAGATAATCAGATTAGTTGAAGCAAATCCATGTCCAGGCTGTGGGAAGACGAGGACAGCGAGAGAGAGAGAGAGAGAGAGAGGGGAGAGAAAGAGGAGAGAGAGAGGAGGGAGAGGGAGAAGATATAGAGGGAGAGAAACGGATAGATAGAGAGTGATAGAGGAAAACGAGAGATATAGAATCAACAGGGAGAGATTCCAGAATGATGTTTTTTGGTATTACTTGGAAGTGTACCAAAAACTATCATTCAAGCGGAGACACGAATATTTTCACCTTTAATCTCTAAAGATCTCTACAAAAAAGTAAAGTAAAGATGAAGCTTGGGGAAAGGGAACGTTTGCAGTTGGACGAAAAGCAAACAGACTCACGCTAGTCCGTACTTGCAGATTCCTCTCTCTTCGTCATGGCTTTTCTTCTCCCCCTCTCTTCTCTCTTTCTCTCTCTCACTCTCTCTCACTCTCACTCACTCTCTCTCTCTCTCTCTTCACTTTCCCTCTTTCTGTTACCCATCCATATCTCTTCCACTGGATCTACTTGACTAAAGACCGGGTGCATAATTCACACGCATCTATTATGACTGGAATAGTAGATGACTGGAAGGAATAGATGGCTTGGAGATGCTGGCAGTTTGTGAGGAAGCCGACTAATGGAAGTGATCCACCGCACCACTGATGACACGCGGTGTTTCCAATACAGTATGCCAGTTAAATTTAAAGAGTTTTAGAAAGAGGACTGATCACAGTAGCTCGAATAATTTCAAAAAATTACAGATAATCTATTTACTAGAAGATCGCCTATTTCAAGAAGCGCTCGCCCTGATTAGAAGCGCATAACTTATTGCGGAACAAGAAATTGAATAAAACATTGAAAGAGAACTTAAAGTTAAGAATGAATATTTTATAATATCGTACAAGTCGCTGTTTTGGGAAGTAGATTCCTCAAAAGTAACTCGCGGGGCATCATAGACCGTCGGCCATCCTTCTCTCCTCACAACTCGCAGTCACAACTCGCTCCCCGTCCCGGCCCACTGCGCCAACCAGCCACGGCTTATGCCTTCAAATCGCGTTAGTACATACAGAGTCGGCCCAGTCTCTCTCTCTCTCTCTCTCTCTCTCTCTCTCTCTCTCTTTTCTCTCTGTGTCTCTTTCTCTCTCGCTTCCTCTAACTTCCCCTTGTACAGTCCTCCAATCCAACGAAGTCTTCCCACTAAGCATACACAATACGCGCCATGCTTGTTCGGAAATCGATCATAACCTTTTCGATAGCAACTCTAATTTCGCTGAGGAAAGAGTTTGGCGGCTCTCAGGCATGGAAACGATTGAATCGATGAAAAGAGACTGTAACTACCAGTTTATAACTTAGGTTAAAATGATATCGCATACAGAGTTCAATAACAGATTTGTTATGGTGCCCCAGGGGTTGAGGAGGGCGTGGCTCTGGAACTGTACAGAGTGAGAGAGAAGAGAGAGAGAGTGGGTGAGAGAAGAGAAAGAAGAAGAGAGAGCAGAGAACGAGAGGGAGAGAGAGAGGCCACGCCCCTCTCCTCGTGCTCGCTCCTCGCCTATTCCTCCGCAGAGAAGAGTCAGCGGCCGTCGATAGGCCGGCTCAGCTTCTACTTATCCCCTGATTATTTTCATGATAATCTCGAGCCAAGGCGCTTAGGCCTCTGGCAGAGCCCTCGGATCGGCATCAGCCTCGGCGGGTCAAATGCTTTCTCTTTCTCTCTCTCTCTCTCTCTTCCTCTTTCTCTCTCTCTCCCTCTCTCACCCCCCATTTTCCTCTGCTCTGTTTTTTTGTACTTACTTTCCATCATTCCTCTTTTCGCTTTTCCATATATTCTCCGTTCGCCTTCCTATTTCTCGCTTACTTACTTGCGGTAAGAGGTTTATCCAAGATAACCCTTCCTCTATCTGTCTCAATCTTTCTCTGTCTCTCTCGCTCTATCTCTCTCTCTCCCGCCTAATCGGAAGCTGTCTTTCACTCTTAGCCGCTGCTTATTCCATGCCATCCGATTACTGGTTTGCATCGTTGAGAGTGTAACACTTCCTAGTGCTTGACTTGCAAAAGAACACAAGCAGAACACTTTATAAGTAGTATGTTTTTATGTGATCAAGGGCGTTTTAATCTATCATGGACTATCAAAGATCGATAAGTCGATGATAACATGTATGCAGCTGCGTTCCATTAGGAATTGGGAATGGGATGGCTACAAAGGATGCAACTTCTTCAATCAAGAATAATCTTTGTTTAGTTAATTTATGAAAATTCTCGATGTCTTTTTCATTGTTAACGAAAAAAAAGTTCAGTGCCCACATATGTATGTCTTTCTTTATCTTCACAATCCTTCGTCAAAGCAATCTCGTAGTGCCCGAACTACGGAGGTACATACATAATTGAAAGGATGCTCTAAGCTTCCAACAAATAAAAAATAATAATGCTAGGAGCTAGAAACCAGTTTCAGTTTTTTCAAGATGCATGGATGTTCCCTTCATTATCGTCTTCATTCTTTTTCTCTCTTCGTTTGCATATTCTGCCGGTTTGAGAAATGAGAGCGTTCGATATCTGCGTCCATTTTCATTCTTTGTCACCTTGTCGGTTCACCCAGCCGCCTTTGGATGAACTATATCTCTGTATTTATCTATATTACTCTCTCTCTTCTCTCCCTCCCTTCCTCTCTCACTCTCTTTCTCTTCTCTCTCTTCTCTTTCTCTTTTCTCTCTCTCCCTCCCTCTCTGTCACACTCTCTCTCTTCTGTTCCTCCCTCAATCCCCGACAAATCCCTGCGCCTTTTGTTCCCCGACGTGTCTATCAAGTTGAGAAGCGTGGTGTTTGTATCGGATGACACCGCACTATTGGCAGACAGATTAATCGACTAGGGGAAAGTAAGTGCGGGATGAAGTAGAGAGAGAAAAAAGAGAGAGAGAGAGAGAGAGAGAGAGAAAGAGAGAGAGAGAGAGATATGTGTTGATCTGACCGCAGGGGAAAAAGGCCGCCGCTCTTTCGGCCTGATTGATTTTGGTGTCATACCGTAGTCCCGCATCATACCAGAGTGCATACACTTTCAGGTTACAAATGTGCTTAATTTTCAAGTTGCTGTATTTAAGACGACAAGTGTTTTTAAGAACCCAGGGGAGTAGAACACATATACAAATATGGAAGTGATTGGTTGACTGAGGAATGCAAAATAACAAAGAGAGAGAGAGAGAGAGAAAGAGAGAGAGATGAAAACTGAGATACATAGAGGCAAGCGAAACAGTAAATAAATACCTTAGAAAGAGGAGACCATCAGGAGGAATCGGTGAGAGAGTATAAAGTAAAAGAGAAAAAAATTGGAGAAAAATCAGGACAGGGCGAGGGAGGGAGAGTAGGAAAGAGAATGAGAGAAAGAAAGAGAGAGAGAGACAGAAAGACAGATAGACGGCACGACGTGCAGCGCTAGTGATTATTCGAACCATCGTAAGCGGCTTAGCGAGTACGAAGAGAGCATGGAGAGAGAGGAGAGCAGCCATGGATGAGAGTGTGTAAGATCAGAGAGAGTCGAGAGAAAGAGAGACAATTCGAGGACGATTCGTATAGAAGAGCATCCTCTACCAACTGCGACCAGCCACTACCAAGAGAAACGCAACTACTCCACACAAAAAAACATTGTTTGATATATCAAGCAATTTCATACAAACAATTTGTTCCTTATCTGCGCCAAAACAATGCTGTTCCATATAGCCAACAATCATTGTTTGTTGCGCGATTGTTTGGCATATCAAACAATTTGTTTCAACGAAATTGTTTGACATACCAAACAATCACAGCGCAGCCGTGTTGGCTCCGCCCCTTTCTGCTTGCGCACCCATTTTTCATTGAATTTTAGCAGTTTTCTTATATTCTCCGATAAGTTTCGATGCTAATTACCAAACTTTTTCGATATCTAATTAGCTAACCCTCTTACACACCCTCTCCTAAATTCTCTCCGTCTCTCTCTCTCTGTGCTATCAGGAATCTCAAACACGACCCACAAACTAGCCAGTTAATCGTCTTTTGCAGCTATTATTGCGGTTTTCGCTATAAAACAGTTTAAACTGTAGGTAAATCATGAGAACAAAAGCTGCAAAAGTTGAGAAACTGGCTAACCTTGTTTGTAGAGAAGTGTTGGTGCCGTCATCGTTGTATCTGGAATTATAATCAGAATTCTGCTCCCGACCGGACCCGAACCACCACCCCACGCATCCCATACCCAAGCGACTACCACTGCACTACCCGCGCTAGCGATCTTAATGTTGAAGAACTTATCCAGAAGAAAAGGGGCGGCGCCCATAGAGAACGTTGAGAAGAGAATGGACAAAGAGAGACAGAAAGAGGAAAGAGGCAGAGTAAAAGAGAGAGAGAGGGAGAGAGAGAACTCTACGAACTCGGTCTCGCCATCTGTGCCAATTTTGCTAAGAGCCAAAAGGTTTTTTTCGAGAGTTTTGCTGCTCAACGTGACTTATGTTGATTCTCTCTCAATCCTACATTTTTCTACAGAAAAAGGCGATTCTTTTGAGCTATTTAATATTGTATAAAAGTAAGTCTGAATGATTTCCGCACTCGAGGTCTGAGGAATAAAATATGCCTGTTTTTTGTGTTTCTTTTGAGAAAATCATTTAGAGGGAGCATATAAGTTGCGTCTCTCTCTATCCTACATTGTTCTACAGAAAAAGGCGATTCTTTTGAGCTATTTAATGTTGTATAAAAGTAATTCTGAACCTCATCCGAGGTCTGAGAACATATATGTGAACACTGTTCGTGATGTCATGAGTTGGCCGTGTTCCTCGCTCTTGTGCGCAAACTTGTAAGTGTAAGAACAACGCTCAACGTGAATTTTACACATCTCTCTGTACCTCATTAGAACCGCCTTTCTGTGTAGAATCTAATGACATAGAGAGAGAGTGACCTTTCCGTCTCTTTATAGCGATCACAGCAAAAGAAACACACAAACTCACAAATCTCAGAAATAGTCGTTTCTTAGATTTGTTAGTTTAGTAGAGAGAGAGAGAGAGAGAGAGAGAGAGAGAGAGAGAAGGGAGAAAGAGAGAGAGAGAGAGAGAGAGAGAGAGAGAGAGAGAGAGAGAGAGAGAGAAGGGAGAGAGAGAGAGATAGGGAAAGAGAAGGAGAGAGGGAGCGAGGGAGCGAAACACCGAGAGAGAGAGAGAGAGAGAGAGAGAGAGAGAGGAGAGAGAGACCATATTGATTGATAATTGAGCACAGAAACGACTGCGTGTGAGATTTGTGAGTTTTTGTGTTTCTTTTAATGTGAACGCTATAAAGAGACGGAAAGGTCACTCTCTCTCTCTATGTCATTACATTCTACACAGAACGGTGGTTCTAGTGAGGTACAGAGAGACGCGAATAAGTAAAGTTGAGCGGTTTGATTACACGCACAAATGCGAGGGATCCAACTTTTGCAACACGGCCAATTCCTGGTTCACTTATAAAGAGAAAGAGAATATGTTGACTAATGGTACCCAATTGAATGGCGTACTGTCGGTTTTTATGAAAGATAAAACGGGCAAAACATGTTGGGAAAACATTGGCCACATATGGGTTTGAACCCTTGTGTCGCTGCTCGACGTTGCCCAACTCGCCAGATCGGACGTGATCGCTACTTCGCCATCGCGGCTACGGTGCTGTTGTTTGATATATCAAACAATTTCCATGAAACAATCCAAACAATTGCCTCGGAATGGATAGCGTGCAAATCGGTAAAACAAATTGTTTGATATGCCAAACAATTTTTTTGAAACGATTGTTGTTTCAAACAATTCATAAAACAATCGTGCACCAAACAATGTTGTTTCAAACAATTTTTTTTTTGTGTCTATTTCGCTCTGTCTGTCTTTCTCTTGCAGTCTTTCTATCCTTCTCCCTCGTTCCCTGAGTCTCCATTACCTTATCACTCTCACTCACACATTCTCGATGTCTCATTTTCCTTCTCTACTATTCTCTTTCCCTCTTTTTTTTTCTTTCAGGCGTTCCCCTTTCTCAAGTATTCCACAGCATGTTTACTAGCTTATTTCAAAATATCGAAATTTCTCCCCAACATCTTTACAAAAAATTACATCAAGAATTTTTTTATTAGAGGGAGACAAAAAAACACAGAATAAAAAAAAATCTGCTATCCTTCAATCCTTCCGCACTCTTCCCGAACGAGTTCAGCTTTTAGCTTTAACTGACACATTTTGCAAAGGGATTAATGGTGATTTTTAACTAAAAGATCTTAAATGGATTAAAGAAATTAGACGATGAAAATGAAAAATTAGCTAACAGACATGAGCACTTTTTGTAGATTAATATTGCGATTTTCTGCTCATTTGACGTCGCTTGCCGCGCGGTTCTGGCGCAGCTGATGAAAGTGGATGGTTACCCGTCGTTCCCCTCTAATCTACCTGTTTCTCCTCTTCCAGCAAGTAAATTAGTGCCTAGTTGTGCATGAAGCTGCCTGGATAAGCGACATGACAGATTAGAGCATGGATAGTAAGAGAAAGAGAGGGGGGAGAGAGAAAGAGAGAGAGAGAGAGGGCGAGAGAGAGAGAAAGAGAGATAGAAGGAAACTTTTCCGCCTACACTACCACAGCTTATCGTCATCCATCGTATCCAATTTCACTTCCCCACCGCCGCTTCTCCTTTGCCCTGCCGCGGCGCCTGTTGCATCAGGACGGTGGAGGCGATTGGAAAGACAAGCATTTCGGTGATATTACCGTAATCTTTCCGTCGTCAGGTCGCAGAGTCTTGGAGGACGCCGTTTATTATTTGGCAGCAAGGCAGAAAATGAACTAATAACTGATTGCAAACACATTTCAGCCGACGTAGAAACTGCCTGAGATTCCACTTAGGGCAGACTTGTTTGTCATTTCGATGCGCATTGCGGAGCCTTGAGCAAGACCGAGAGAGAGAGAGAGAGAGAGAAAGAAAGAAAGAGAGAGAGAGAGAGTCAGACAAACAGACAGAGAAGATGAGCTGACCAGCTTCTGACGGTGCGCTCAGCGACGCTGAGCTGACGTCCCTGAGAAGAAGCGAAACGAGAGCTCCACGAATAGAAAGCGAGCGCCCGCTAATAACTCTTATCTCTTATCTGCTGGCTTTATCCAGCCATACGTAGAGTAAGCTGAGGTGTGAGTGGCTCATGATTGGACTGGATGTCCTGGGCACTCCGCTACGGGCATCTGGAGGCGGGTGAGAGAGACAGCGTCGGCGTATCAAAGAAGAGAGAGAGACAGAGAGACAGAGAGAGAGACGAGGGGAGCAGGGAAATAAAGAGATGCGTCTCGGCTGAGTGAGATATCAGCGGATGTTTTGGAGGCCAAGATTTACTCATGGTCTGCGAAGATTTCCTTCGCTCATCCTTAGGCTGAGTCGAGTACGTATCCTAATGGGTACGAGATCAGGCAAGAGAGAGGGCGAGAGAGCGAGAGACAGAGAGGCAAGAGAGAGGGCGAGAAAGCGAGAGACAGAGAGGCATGGAGATGGAAGCTGAATCCGCGACGATTACTCCACTTCCCTCTTGGTAAGCCAATCGCTACGTATCGCAAGGGGCGGAGAAAGAAAGTGATTGGTGTACGCATGTCGAAGGTGGCATCTCCAAATTGGCATAACTGTGTCGGAGCAGCGCCTTCTGGAGTATATAGGCAAGTGGACGGAGTTGGACGCGCATTCCGTGAGTTCGAGAGAGTCAGTCAGTGACCACGCGCGGACACTCAACTTCTCTTCTTCTTCTTCAACTTGACCAATTCTCCTGCTGCTCAAGATGTTCGACACGGTCGGCCGCGCCAGCCAGTCTGGATGCAACGCATATGCGGTCCGTTCAGTTCCTCTTGTTGCTCGAGTGGAGAGTGGTTGTCTCTCTGACGAACTCAGAGAGGTGAGGGCATACTTGCCCTGTATGGGATATCTCGAGGTGTAGAAGATAATGAAAGGATCTTGTTACTCTTAGCGAAATAATAAGAGAACAGGAGTTGTGCAGCTACACTCCTAATTTTCGGATTACTGTCATGATATAGAGAGAACTGTGAGAGTTGGTGAGATCGAGTAGGTGTAAGTACACAGGTTAGTCATATGCAACGACTTTCGGTCACCCCTCTCATTATGCAGCTCCTTAATGTTAGGAACTTTTTTGCGGCTCTCCATGAAGTGGATTTTAGCCTCGCGGTGTCCGGGATTAGCCGGTAAAAGGGCGTAGGCGGGAGGAGAGATCATGAGAGGCATGGTTAGCAGGAGAAAGAATAGAAAGAAAGAGTGTGCCGAGAAAAGGAGGGATTTGGAAAGGTAAAAAAAGATTGAAGAAGCCAATAGGATTTAGGAGGTATCCAAAGTAGGAAACATTCGGAAATGTCCAGAAGGTATGTGAGAAATCCAAGAGTTCAGCCAAAAAGGATTACCAGAATATTCTCCGTTTAATCATGGTTAATGACAGGAAATAGAATGTTTTCTCGAAGAAGCCGTCTTAAATAGGAGGAGTAAATAGTATTTGTGGCACAGTTGCACCACTGGCTGTTCATTGACTGCTGGCTCCTTCAGCCGCACTCAGTGAATTCCAGAGGAGATTGCCAATCTTACGTGATTTAAAGGTTGCATTCTGCTTCTTCTGGCCATTCCTTTTCACCCCGCACTCCACTCCTACAAATGAATTCTCTTCGTTAGCCATCTTATGTTGAATGCCGAATCAAAGAGATATTCATATCAACTGCTACTTAGCTTAATCATTATTGTCTGAGCAAGATTTCCTTTGCAACCTTCCCATTTTATTTTCTCTCTCTTTTCCGCCGTGACTGCCGGTGCTTCTGCGCGGTTTTGTTAGGAGTGGCCTAAGAAGGAGCTTCGGGCTAGTTTCATCGAGAGTCAGTTGTTCGTGTCTTAGACAAACATTTGTGATGCTTGCTCTCCTTTGACTTCTCCCTGAGGGAACCAAAGAGGAGAAGCTGCTTCTCCTCCGAAAAGGAGCGCGCGCTTCTGTTGTCTTTGCGCCCGAGAATCTGTATTTCTCTTCTCCACGCTGACGGAGATGATTCTGCATCTGCTTCTTTGATCACTTCTCTGCTCTCTCTTCGTTCATGCTGCTCTCTCACCATTCCTTTATTCCTCTATGTCTCTCACTATTGTTCTTTATCTTCCAGCATCTCTCTCTCTCTCTTTCTCTCTCTCTCTCTCTCTCTTAGTGTCTTCATCTCTGCCTTCCTCTTCTTCCCCCCGCTCTTTCCACAGTCTCGCGTCGATTCGGACGTGTGCTGTACTACCGTAATCCGAAGAGTACATTCTTGGGTAGCCAGAAAGAAAGAGGAAGAGAAGAGAAAAGAAGAGGAAGATGGGGAAGGAAAGGTGAAAGTTCTCGTGCGCAGAATGTGAATCGGACAAACAATTTTGCCTCTCGTTCTCTTCTTCTCTTCCCTGTACTTTGTCTCTCTCTCTCTCTGTTTCTCCCTTCTCTTTCTCTCTTTCCCTCCTTCTCCATTTCTCTCATTCTCTCGTAGCACCACCTTGCTCTGCTTATTCGGAAGCGCTGAGCCCTGCCTTGCCACAAAAATGGAGCAGACCGTGCAAGAGAGCGTGCGAAACGAAGAGATCGAGTGGGAGAAGTTGAGAGAGTGTTAAGAATCGAGAGTGAGAGATGGAAAGGAGGTATGAAATGCAAGGGCGCTATCACTGCACACTGACGTCGTCATCGCTTGATCTCGCCAGGCTCCGCCCATCTCTTCGCTCATTGGCTGTGATCGGATGGATGGGCGGGGCTTATGTCGGCAGCCACTGACGTTTGTACATCAGGTCTTCCACACGTATGTATACACAGAGCGGGACAAGCAACGCAGACGGAACGGGAGAAATAGTGTGCAAATCAAGGAGAGTGCGAGGAGCAGCACTGGTGAGGGGAGGGGGTGCATGATCGAAATGGGAATGAGAGAGTGCTGGCGGGAAGAAAGAGAGCGAGAGAGAGAGAGAGAGAGAGAGAAGGAGAGGGCCACCTATGGCCTTGGCTGCTCTCCCCTCTCCTCCACCTGTCGCTTGCGGGCTACCGTAAAGAGGTCAGAATGGCCAGGTTCATCCGCGGCCCCAGTGGGATGATCCTCTTGATTCCTTCTTCAGTCGATTCCTTCTGGCTTCGATGCTGACCCTTCTGCCGCACACTTTCACGCGCGCCGCCGTATGCCTTTCCGCCCCCTTGACGTGAGTATATATTGTGTGTATGCACATGTGATAATGCGATTTGGTACAGGTGGTGGGCGACTTACTCTCTGCGTCTCTCTCTTTCTCATTCTCTCTCGCTCGCACTCTTCTGCCTCCTTTGTAAGACGACTATAAGGCGCTTTCGTGCTACTATGGCGTTTTCTCTCTTAAGTTCTGCTCTCGCATCATCCTCTCACTCTCCCTCCTCTCTCCCTCCCCTCTCTCCCTCTCTCTCCCTCTCTCCCTCTCTCTCTCTCTCTCTCTCTCTCTCTCTCTCTGCCATCTCACCAAGGGTAATGAGGGATGATACTCACGGCTGAACCGTATCATCCCGGCTCTTCCCTCTCCTTCCCTTGATCGGATCGTTTTTACACGTCCTCCTCCGTTCATCATAATCAGTATCCGTGGCACTTTTCCTCTGCTGATCTAAAGTGTGACCGCGCTAATCAAGGCAGGCAAAGTCTGCCATCACTCGCATGGTTGACTCGTGGGTTATCTGACGCCTACGGCGATTAGCTCGTGATAGAAACGCTTGAGAGAATATCTGTCTAGGGGAGGCTGCTTGGCATGCCCTTTCCTGAGCCCCTTCAAAAATATCTCTGTCTGTATGATGTGATCTTTAGAAAACAAAATCTCTACAAGAGTCTCTCTAGATGTCATGAAGTCTCGAAAACTGTGAATTTTTTATGGATGTCTCTTTATGGAACCCCTTAAAAACGGAAATTCAGTAGCTTGAGTCATAAATCACTTCGGTCCTCTTTGGCCTCGATCTGTGTGCATTGACACCTTCTCTCCATGGGACCCGAATAATCATCACGCCACTCTCTGCGTCTCTGCCTCTTATCTTTTGTCTCTGTTTCTCTCGTTCTCTCGACTCCTACACACTCTCTTCTCTTCTTTTTTTGATAAGAAGTGATGGATGCCAAGCGGGCCTTCCACGGCTGATATGACTGGCGACTCTCACACTCTCTCTTACCCTCATGCTCTCTCTACTTTCTCTGACTCTCGCACCTCATGAATCAAGGAGTGAATGAGGCTGCCTTCCTCTTCTCTGATAACAAAGACTTTCTCTGGCTTACGGCAACAGGACGCTCTTCGCCATGGCAGAACACTCTGAGGATTCCAAGATAAAACATGAATAGAGGAGAGAGAGAACGAGAGAGAGAGAGAGAGAGAGAGAGAGGAAGAGATAGAGAAAAGAAGAGTGGAGGAAACAGAGAGGTAGGAAGAGAGAGAAAGATAACTTGAAAAAAATGATAACAGCAGACAAAGAGAACTAGAAAGTAGAATAGATGTAAGCAACTAAGTAGACCGCACCTGCTAGCTTGTATTTGTGAAGCTGCAGCCTCAGAATCATGCCACACTCTTCTTCTCTCCCCCCCCTGAGTTCACTTCCTTATTATAGACCTAGTTAGGCGCCGCTGATACGGCGGCCGATCACTCGTGCGAGAACCCCCAAACGCCTCTCACTTCATACTCTTCTTTATCTCTCTCTCTCTCTCGCTCTCTCTCTCTCTCGCTCTCTCTCTCTCTCGCTCTCTCTCTCTCTATCTTCAATGTCTCCTATAACTGAGATTATGACACCTACCGTAAGCCGCTTTTGACGTAGGATGATCTCTCTCTCTCTCTCTCTCTCCTCCCACTCTCTGCATCTTCTGCTGAAGAAGCGCAACTGATACGAGATTGGCATCAGTTGGAGGAGAAGCTGTAATGACTGAGAGAGCATGGCAAGACAAGAGACGCAGAGAGTGGCACGCAATCACGCCTCTCCCTCCCCTCGCCAGCCTCTGCTTTCTCTTAAGAAGGCGACTGTTTGCTGCCCTTCGGAGATGCCTTCTGGGGCCTCCATGCAGACCCCCACTGGGAACTCCCCCATGGCCCTTCTAGTGCCCCTCCCGGTATCCCCTCCACTCCCTTTCTCCTTCCCTATCCAGCCCGCATACGATTAGCCGTGCGATCAGCTTCAATAGCTTTTCTCCTACTTTCTTCCATTATCCCCGCTCGTAATTCTTTCGCTTCAAATCACGTGCACTCTCGTCTTCTCTGCCTTCTTTTCTCTCTTATCCCTGTCTAATAATCACCTCTTGTCTGCTCTTTGTACTGTTTGAATGCGTGAAGATGAGAAGGCCATTTCGTGTTCGCGTTGTATTGTATCCTTGGATACCATGGCCAGTTTTCTGAAGTGGCCACCACCTTCGCTGACTCTTCGCTGACCCCTCTCTGGATCCTTCTCCATCCTCGGTCGCCATGCCCGAACCCTACAACGCGTCATCGGCCGCGTCTTCGGCCTCTGAGAATCTGCAGAAGACGAGCCTCGACGCGCCCATCTTTTCCGATGTACTAAGCGAGCAAGTAACTTGGGCAATAAAACCTCAAGAAAAACGAAACTAAAAATCAATACTAAAAAAAAACAAAATCGGTACCTATGCTACAAGTAGAGTGTTTACTTACATAATCGCTACACTTCCCCTAATCGCTAACCCTTGTCCAGTTTCAGATGTCCTACCACCTTCCATCTGTTTCATCGGCGGCTGCGGCTGCTAACATGAACGTCGCAAACATGACGGCCGCCTACTTTGGCAAGGTGCCAGGACATTTTTATTTTACAACTAAAATAAAATCAATCTATATTTCCACGCCTAAAAGAAAACTGCCCCTCTTGATAATCTCTTCTATTTGCTGGTCGCTTGACCGGAACTCAACTGAGTGTGAAAAATAGCAGCCACCGCTCATCAGAGGCGACGAAAAACATCGGCGCAAACACTTCACAGTCTTTATCGATAAGCGGCTTTGGCTCGAGGCGAGACAGAGAGAGAGAGAGTATGAGAGAAAAAGAGAGAGGAGAGAGAGCGAAGAAAATTTAAGAGTGAGGGCAGGAAGGAGAGTCAGACAGCGATGTGGCAAAAGGGGTAGAATGAGCCAGAACGCAAATATCGAAAGTTGAGGAGACACGAGGATCATCGCAAGTGACCAGAACAATGATGGAAAAGAATAATAAAAGGAGCTGATGGACGAGAACACTGAAGTGATAGATTAAAATCAGTCTCACAAAAAAATTAAACAATGAATGGGTAAGCTATCTTACAAATTGTTATTAAAATAAATTAAGAATAACAAAATAAACAGTGTGTAATTGCAGAACGCGGCGGTCGCGTATGGCGCGCCTCACATGGCGCCCTTCCCCACGGCGCCGCCGCACTCCTTCCTGCCCGGCACCATGCAGTACATCGGCTCGTCCCTTGCCGACTGCTCCGCCAACCTCGCCGCCTGGAACTCGCAACCTCCCACGAGGTCGGGGTAATTGACCGCTCATTCAAATTATGATACTTGGGTCTCTCTCACGTTAGGCGTCTATTTATGGCATGTTTTTATGCATATTTCGTTTTTCTTATCGGATGTCAAAACATTACCTGTGGCTATGAATGAGAGCCAGATATCATTCGCAGTTTAGTTGGAGTAAATAACAAGAAATTTAAATAGATTCTTCTTTAGGAAGCAGCGCCGTGAGCGAACGACGTTTACTCGATCTCAACTGGAAGTTCTCGAGTCCTACTTCATCAAGACGAGGTTAGCACAGCATCAGTCTCACTATGAAATATTCATATTCGTTAAAAAATTCCCTTTAACGACGCCAACAAAACAACAGAATTAATTGCCTACCCAATTAATCCAGCCTCTCCTGTCAACAGATATCCGGATATTTTTCTGCGAGAAGAGATGGCACTGAAGATCCAGCTACCGGAGAGCAGAGTTCAGGTACGGAGAGAAGCTTCTTTTCGCCTTCCATTTTCCCTCCAAACCCCCTGACCCACTCTATTCTGGCAAAGCATCTGAATTGCGATGAGGATTGATTTCATAAATTCTCTTGAAGATAACAAGACTTGGCCTGAATTTGGTCGATTTTTAAACTTTTGCTGTTGCTCAGACAGCGAATATTCGATCGCAACTCGAAGCAATCAATGTTGAAAGAGAGGGAGTTTTTGAAGGGAGAGAACTCGGAAAACACGGAAAGTGAAACACAGAAGAAGTACGCAGAAAGAGAGGGAAAGTAAAGAGAGACAGAGAAAGGGAACGGAGAAGGGGGGGGGGAGTGAGCCTCCGTTGTATGGACGAGTTCTGACTACAGTAATCCCGTGCACTCGTTTACTCTTCCTGTCTGTTACTCTGCTTCTCTGCTGTCTCTGTATCAGCCATGTTATTTCCTCTTCATTCATTCCTCTCTTTCCCTCTTCTCAGTCTCTTCCTCGAGTGAGAGTCGCTATCAGACAAATAGAGCGTCCTGCTTGGGAGAATGCAAGCGAGGTCGATCTGTGCGATGAGAGAGAGAGAGAGGAGAGAGAGAGGCAGACAGCGAAGAAGAAAAGAGAGGAGACTTAGACGTTGAGTGAAGAAATATACGAGATGTTCGAAAGCAAGTGTGGAAATAGATTTTCAAAAAGGCTTGCTATGAATTAAAATGGAGTTAAAGAAGGAGGGCAAGCGAGAGAGAGAGAGAGAGAGAGAGAGAGAGAGAGAGAGAAATGAGCAAGTAAGTACCTCAATGTACGCAAGTATTGATTAACGATACGAACTCACTCTCTTTCCCTTATACTTTCCCATCCTAGATAGTCTAGCAGTGTTTGGCAGAGACACGAGTATTTACTCTTTCGTTGACACTGTATAACTTCTCTCTGCCAATCTCTCTTTCTGTCTTTATTTCTTTGGCTCCTTTCTCTCTCAATTTATCACTCTCTACTCTCTATTTTCTCTCTCTCTTTCTCTCACTCTACCTCTCCCTCCCTCTCTCTCTCTCTCTCTCTTTTCTTCTTCTTCACGTACATAGTTTCCACTTTATTTGCCTCCCGAATTACCAAATAGCTCAGGTTCAGAGTGAACATCCAAATGAGAGAAGTAAGCGCATTGAATATCGTTAGCAGCAGCTGAGCAAGCGTAATAGCTGTCCTCGTGATTTCGTGCTTATCTTATTTACAATTCGTCTAGTTCACTGCTAATAATGCTAATGTCTTACTTATGGGGGGGGGGGGCTCTATTCTGAAAGAGGGATCCTCTGCTTCTTCTTCTTCTTCTGTTGACGCGCACCTCGGAGACGTCAGCAGTAGGCGACTTAGCACATTCCATTCTCAAAATAGCCAACACCGGCTAGAATTGGCCCTCCAATTTGGCTAATGGCCGGCCGCTCCAAGCAACGCTGAGTTAAGCTCACCGTGACAGGGCGAGAGATGCAGAGAGAGAGAGAGAGAGAGAGATAGGGAGGGAGAGAGTGTGAGAGATGCAGAGAGGGAAGGGATAGAAGAGCCAGATTTGGGGTTTAGATGTCTGTCCTGTCCTCCATAAGACGCGTGTCATCAGAACGAAAGCACGACGTAGCAAGGAGGATAATTTCAGAGGTGCCGCCAAATATGTAAAGTCACCGATTGGTCGGAGAGGAGAAATGGTTGCGGATATCGGGAGGGGGCATCAAATGAAATTTTCAGAGAGCAAATAGTGATATTCATATGGCAAAATATGGTTGCTTTATAAAATTGTCGATAGTCTTCTCTTTTCTTGAGATTCTAACGACCCAATGTAACACACGTAGGATTTTTCGGCCTTTACGGGTCTTTCCCTCACTGTCAACTCCTACCTTTCTCTTTCTCACCCTCTCTTCTTCCCTTCTCTCTTTCTCTCTCTCTCTCTCTCTCTCTCTCTCTCTTCCAGGTGTGGTTCAAGAACCGTCGTGCGAAGGCGCGTCAGCAGAAGAAGGCGCAGCAGCAGCAGTCCTCGTGCACTCCCTCCGTCTCCGTCTCTGGCAACTCGTCTTCTTCTGCCGCGGCTGCCAACGGCGGCACCGCCTCCAGCTCATCCAACGACGGCACGAACAGCGAGAGCGCAGAGGTACTTTTTCAGCCTTTTAATATATTTTGCTTAATTAATTAACTATTTATATTGCTTAATTCAGAAAGAATTCTCTTTTGAATAGTGGTGATAGAGCAGTTCAACAAGCAAAAGAGATCGTAATCCTCTGCTGCTTCCAGATCGACGTCAAGTCAGAAGAGCCTGGCGCAGATTCGGTGTCCGCCGCCAGCGGCACCTCTGCGAACCCGTCGCCGCACGACGGAGGACACCAACACGACGTCAAGCCGGTACTCGCCGTTCCCTCTCTGCACTCGGCTTATCTGCATCCTGGTGAGTTGCTCGCTCTCTCTCTCTCTCTCTCTCTCTCTCTCTATCTTTATCTCTTCGTCTCCATTTGCCCTCTATATTTCCTTTTCTCATTATTTCTATCCCTTTTTACTTTTCTATCGCTCCACTGCCTCCTTTCATTCCATTTTCTAGATATGTCAAACACAATGCCATCCAACCATTATAGGCATATTATCACTCAAAAAAGAAAATCTCTAATATCAATCTCTTTCTCCTCTCAGGCTCGTCTCCCTCTGGCCTTCCCTACGGCTCGTTCCGTCCTCCATACTACGGCTACCAACCGGCCGCTGCTGCAGCCGCCGGCTCCCTCGACTACTTCCAGCAGTACGCTGCTCAGGCCGCACAGCCTGGCGCCGCCGCGGCCGCCGCCTATTCTACTGCCGCCGATCCGTGGAAGTTCTCTATGCTACAGTAATCTTGACACACCAAAATGCTAACCCTTTCGCATAGTTGTAACCTCCTCGCTTCTATCGGAATCCCCTTCCCACACCACTCAACGTGCAAATACCTCGTTATAAATGTGCACGGTAGAAGAACTCTTTTGAAATTTTGGCGGCACAAAGCAAGCTGTAGATTTTTATCCTTATTAACCAGAAAGATAATCATTTCATCTCGTATATTCTGACCAGATTGGTTAGTTATAACTCTGAATAGCCAGTGTCTGGGTGCTTTCGCTGTCCTTCTTGCTCTCTTTCCCTCCCTTCCTCTCTCTCTCTCTTCCCTCTTTACTCTCTCGCTCTTTTTCCTTGTTCTTGGTTCCTCTGAAGTTCAAACTGTGGGATAAGTAAGAGCATCCCGTCTTTACTTGCAATAGACCGTCGTAGTGGCTCCTCGTCTGTTTCTTCCTGTACTTCGTAGTCATGGCAGCTGTCTATGGCCGTGTCACTCCTTCGACATGTACATACATAATATGCCTAGCTAACAATAAGCTATGTATCCTTTTAACACTATGATTATTACAGCATTATTAAGAATACTGCGTTTACTTAACGATTTCTCTTCTGAAATACATATGTATGTCATTATTACTTCGAAATTCCATGTTTCTTTTACTATTTAAAGATTCTTATGTTCAAAAATCTCGCCGCCGATAACTCATTACGCTTCTTTGTCGTCTACGCACTTTGCGACTCTCTTTCGTTGTCGGAAATCAGTTTTAACCTCGCAAATTGGCAGTGGTTTACTTTATACTAAAATTACATGTTCTACTTCTTTTATCTTTTTTTTTTGCACAAAAGTTAATAAGACAAGCCCGGTCCGTAGCATTTATTCACATTCTCTTTTCTCACATGAATAAGCAAGTTCTTTGGCCAGTTCACAACCTTCGATAATTGTGGTGAAGTTCAATCATTGTTCTCAAAGTTTTAAACGAATATAAAGAGTATACCGAGTCCTTCAATTATGACGCTTCCCATTACATTTAACCGTAATGACACATGCATAGATTCATATATTGTTGAAATCTTCATAGTTAAAACAGCAACAAAAAGCAGTGACGCTTAAATGGAAGTCAGCAGATTTAAAATAAAAGAACCTTTAGTTGAGATTCGTCAGAAAAGATTGTGTACCCTATGAGTGATAACTGAGAGACTGAGAGAGAAAAGATGAACAAACAGATCAATGAGAAGGAGCGAAGCAAGAGGAGGTTGCAAAAAAATATATGAAGCAAAAAGAGACAGAAAAAAATGCAAGGACTACGAAAGAAGGCGATATCAAGAGAAGAAAAGATGTACTATGTATGTCATAAGAAATTCAAGATGTTGGCTATGGAAAAGGAGGCATCTTATGCCAAAATATTCTTCTCAATTAGAATCACAAAGAAGGACAACAAAAGTGAGTAAAAGTGGAGATGCAGAGATTTGGCATCGAATCAGACAATTTTAAAATTTCGTTGGATGTCGAGCTTATTTTATGCTTAATTTTCTGGCTTGAGAATATACAGGAATGGATTTAGGAGCTCGTAGGGCGTAGGCGTAGGGCTGTGCTGGTCACGTAGGCCTATGAGAAATTTTTTTTTTGTTCTTGTTTTTGTAGCTATGCAAAAATTTTTCTTCAGATTCTTTTTTTAGCAAACTTAATTAATTATCTTGTTTAGAGGCGTACCGCGAGGCCGGAACGCAGTGCACGCGCGCCACTCTCCGCGAGTGACGCGGCGATCGAGGTTCGAGTCGCAGGCGCGGAAGAAGTTCCTCCCGCACGTCCTCACGTGCTTCCACATTCGGATGGCCGCGCGGTAGCCTTTCCACTCCGAACGCTCCAGCACCCAAAGCAATATTTTGTAGCTTCAAAAAGTAGGTTGTCATTGAGAATGCACTTCTAACCCCGTTGCCATTTCGATCGAGTCTTCCGAATTTCCACCAGAGAGCGGCCTCGTACGACGTCTTCAGGCTCACGAGATTACTAAGAAAAACCAATTTCAATCGTTTGAAGAGCAATACTTTTCATTCATTCTTCAAAAATATACTTTTTTCAAGCACAATCACTTAGCAAAGCAAGCTTATTCGTCTTGTGAACTGACGGCGCAATTGTCTTCATTTCATCGAAGATTGTGTGCAGAAGCCTTCGATAGAAGCGAATCGCCTTCCGCTCGGGACACTCTGAAACATTACTTCTTTATTATTCTAATCAATTTGTGGCCACTGCCATTTGATAGAACCCCGTGCGTTCTATTAGCCCGACAAGTGAATAAACTGTTAATTTTTGATAAATATTTAGAACAAAAATTCCGTTTTCAACTCACTTTTGATGACCGGAACGGGCAGATTTGTCGCGATGTCAATGGGGACAACTTCGTGCCGCTTCGGCTCTTCCGGAATCTATAAAAAAAATTATTCACGCTCATTAAGTTCTTTGGTTCTTCAGAAACTGGACAATGTGTGTTTGGTAAAATGGCCAAAGTTTAATTAATTATTTATTTGTGCCTCAGTGAATGAATTGATTGAATGACTTCTTTGAACATGCCTTGACTGCCACGAGTGGCCGACTGCTCAGGCTGTTGCTGCTGCTCTTGCTGCAATCTGGCTTCGTGCCTCTTGACGAAGACGTCCCTGGAAGACATCCTTTTTTACAAGGCTTCAATATTTACTAATCTTAATTAATTTACATAATTGATTATTTCAGCAGTGAGTCTCTGACCTGGCAGAGGCTCGCCGCTCGCCGGGGAAGCGCACCAGCAGAACTGAGAGAGAGCGTGACATTGGATGAGGGCGTAGAGTCTAGGAAAGGATACAATATATTTCAAATGCTATTATATGCTATTCTAAATACATATGTTTGAACTAAATAAAAAAAAACTATATAGATAAAATAGA
>CALZFC010000031.1:1835000-1907500 GCA_945643635.1 Allodiplogaster sudhausi | reverse complement strand
TGCAAGAAAAAGAGAGTCGCGAGAGAGGATCAGCAAAGAGGAGAAAGAGACAAAGGAATGTTGCGACGGAGAATAGAGAGGCCGATTTATGCACGGAAAGTCAGGTGGTTATTATACTTTTCTCACTCTCTCAGCTGCTTTCGTAGAAGGCATTTGTGGAATGCGCGAAAAGGCCACTTGCAACAGAGCAACTGATAACGGGCAGTTGATTGGAGAGAGCAGGCGGAATGAGAGAAAGAGAAGAAGGAGAGAGGCAGGTAATGATAGAGAGAGCGCGAGATAGTTAGAGAGAGAGAGAAAAAAATCGTGAGAGAGATCCAGAAAGAGGCTGCAAGAACAGGGAGTCTGACTGAGCATCTGAGAATGAGTAAGAAAGAATGCAGAGCAGACCTGAGTTCAAATCATTCTGTCACCATGTTTAGTCATGATTCGGATGAGGTGGGCGGGAGGAGGACGTCTTCAACAGAATGGGAAGCACTCTGACTAACTAAGCCGTCCTGAGAAAGTGATCATATCGAAATGGGATCTATTCTATCGAAGTTGGATTGCCTGTCCTTTTGCAAAAAGAGAGATTTGGCGCACGTGACATTTTGAATGACAAACTGTCCTCGAGGGTTCGAGCCTTAGCTTCTTACTCTTGGATGTCCTTTACTTTCTGGTTGAGATTCGTGCCAATTCCAGACTGCCCCTCTCTCCTTTCCCTCCCTCCGCCACCCACTCAGATTCCCGCATGGATTGCTGACCAGGAAGTACTAGCCGCGCACTCTCGTGTGTGGGCGAGGAACGATATTCTTTCAACCTTCCTCGTTCCAAACTACCGAAACGCGTTTTTTTTTAATCTTTCTTTTAGATGCAATCTCGATCCACTTCTCAGGGCTGGCTGCTTTCGCTCGCTCTGTGCCTCTCTCCATCTCTTTATCTCCTTCTTTCTTTCTTTCTCTCAATCTCTCCATCTCTCTCTCCCTCTCTCTCTCTCTCGTCTATGAACTCCTGACAATCGTCCGACCAGTGTTGTCATCTGAGCGATGCTCTTTCTATTCGAAGGTCTCCCTTGATGTGATGTAGATGTGTGTTGCCTTCTGGAGGCTTCCTCTTTTAAGTCTCATGGGCATCGAGAGGGAGAGAAAGAGAGATGGAAAGACGGAGGGAGTGAGATGAAGAGAGAGAGGGAGAGAGATGAAAGAGGCTGAAGGGAACTGGCATGAGACGAAAGAAAGAGGCGTTGAGAAAAGGACTGAAAAGTCGTTCCCTCGTGCTTTCTCTCTCTGTACTTTGAACTTGTAAAGGTCGGCTTCTGCACTTACATGACAAAATTGTAAAAAAAAACGTGATGTAATGACCGTAGTCTATTTATTCCGTCTCTCTCTCTCTCTATCTCTACTCTCTCTTCTCTCTCTCCTCCCTCATTTGTTCTCCACTGTTTCTCTGTTTTGCTCTGAACAAATACCATGTCTCGTTGTCTAAAATATTTTTGAGAGTGGCCTCTTCGATATCCATTCCGATGTTCGTCGATCTCGTGTGCTGACGTGCCAGGAACGACGTCGTAGGAAAGAAGAGAAGGGAGAGGGAACAAAGATAGCTTCCTGTCCTCGAGGCAAAGAAAACTGAAACAAAACGTAAAAAAACAATTTGAGGAGCACGAAACGCGCGCGCTTTTCTGCGGAAGGGTGGAGATTATGCGCGTTGTGAGATGCGTGCGAAACAGCTACTTTTTATTGGGCAGAAGGAACGTACGCTGCAGCCTGCAGGAATGGACGTTGCAGGAAATGGCCATCTGCACACAACAATCTGTGGCAGGCACAGGAAAGAGCCAAAAAACGGACAGAGTAGCAGCCACAAAAACCCTTCAAAGACGTTTCCGACTCCCCTAGGGCAGGAAAGCAAAAGGCGGGGGGGGGGATGGCAATAAAATAAGGAAGTTTGGAACACTGACTATGGTGGAGATGCTGAGGTCGCATTTGTTGTCGGAATACGAATCTGAAGGTATCAGAAAAAATTTTCTTTTCGAATACATAAGAACAAAGTACTATAATTCGTGTTCTCCATAGAATGTCTCCGTTGGGGATTTCAAAAAAAAAATAGACAGAATTGTGATGAGGAAGAGACGACGACGGCAGACTCGAATTGCAAAGGAACAGCAATTTGTCGTATTTGGCTGTCTTCTTTCTTCGCGTCGATTCTCGAGGGACGTGAACTTTGTGAACTTTGGCCGAAGGAAGTGGCGCTGTTCTCTACTCGAGGGAATGGTTAGGAATAGAAAAAGAAGAAGAAGATGGTGGGGGTTAAATTGGTCTGCGAAAGTCGTGGGTTATGGGGGAAAGTAGGTCGTGTGTGTAGAGTCACGGAGACACATGCCTCGGGCCGTCTCCTCTGGAATATTTATGCCCGGCTTGGCTGGCGAATGTCCACTGAAGGAGCGACTGGCGCCGCTAAGCGAAAAAGGGAACCAGAACGGGACTTAGACACGAATTTATGGAGACAAGTATCGCGGAAAAAGGGGAATCTCGAATAAGGAGAGAGAGGGAGAGACGCTGAAAAGATACTGAAGAGTCCATTCGAGGAGGAGGCATGGAACTGATCTGAAAAAAATTGACGAAATTGTTATATATACTGTGCTGACCGATGATTGACTTGAGAATTTTCATGGAACCATATTTGTTTATCAACAGAAAGTGCAATAAGATTGTCTGAAAATGGCATTTATTGGATCTATCGGAGAGATTTTCTATTTTTTTTTTGAGACTAAAGGTATACAATCTAATTTCGTTGTACTTCCACACATAATATTTTTTATCAAGAAAAATGAACTCTAGCATGTGTAAAATGTGTAGACTGGTAGCAAATCTAACCGGTTTTGAAGGAAAGAACGGCTTCGATCTCGTATCTTATCGAACATTTAGACAAATTAATTTTCAACGCGCATTACATATTTCTATAGATGGAAGAATGAAAGGAGACTTTAGGCGATAGAGAAGACGAAGGAGATCTTGAGAGTGTGGAACCAGGCGTGCTCGTTGGAGAACCACGCGCGGTAGGTGCCCGTGCGGGGGCAGCGGAACTCGTCCTTCATCGGGACAATCGTAGGGCCGGGGATCTTCTGGAAAGGCGAAGCAAGGATTGCTTTGTATCTTACAGATCGATCTAAATAATTCTCTCTGAAAATATATAAGTAATTTAACGTAACAAAAAAAAATCCACCGATATTTTACATATAATTCGGAGAATGAATGTGCTACATTAAACTGGGGATAGGCACGCGGCCACTGGAGAGTGTCCACTTCGGCCGCCTCTTCCGGACTGCCGGCAAAGAAGAAGACGGTGAAGGCGAACTGGCCATCGCCTGTCAACTCGAAGCGAAGACGCTCGTTCTAGAAGTTATTGTTGGCATTCAAATCTTCTGACGATGCGTAAATGTGTTTTACCGATTCAACACTCGCTCAAAGCTAAAATTATTAAAAATTGTTATAAAATATATGTACATGTTTATAATGTTATGGATTTGAAAATAGTTTTAAATCGAACAAGAACGGTGACCTCCTTGACGTGCTTCTCAATGTATCCGGTGCGGCCGGCCTTGACGATCAGAGTATCGGCATCCGCAGGCATCGCGTCCTTGTAGAACAACTCTGGCGGAAACGGCACTCCTCGCTCCAGAGGGTAAGAGAAGGTCTGCGACGAGGTATGTAATCATCTAATTATTCCATCAGTCAGCCAAGCTATAAGTTAAAACCCTTTTTAGCTTGCAGTAATCACGAATTACCAAACCACATCTGCTGGTGACAAAATCATGTTCCACTTATCTGCTGCATACCTTTTTTTAATATAGGAACAAAATATAAAAAGTTGACAAATTATGTACATATATGTATATATAAATAAAAAGGGTAAGAAAGACCGTGGAGTCTGGCTCGTTCCAGAATGACGGAAGGGCGCTGGGAACGGCGAGTTCGAGCACCTCCTGACGCCAGTTACCTCCGAGAATCTTGACCTTCTTCGTCGTTCGCTCGGGCAGCAATGGCCGCGCCAGAGTCCTGCGCGTTTCAGTGTTATAAATTGAAGTTAATTACATATTACTTGGCATTAATTAAATTTTAAAGATGGAAAATGCGTTACCATAGCGTGTGGATGAAGGAGGGCGCGTTGACGAGAACGAAAGAGTGGATGAGCTCGACGTAGTGCTCGGACATGAAGGCAGAGATGGCAGAGAGGGCGCCCGTGATCAGCGTCGTCAGCTGACGGTCCATCTTCAGCCCGGACAGGTCCATGAAGTACAGGATCGAGCAACGCTCGCCTGCAAGGAAGAGATGTGGAAATGGACTCTGACAAGAAGGATTACCTGTCTCCTTCTCCATCTTCATCACGGCACGCTGCATACTCTCGAGATCGTGCACCCGTGCCTGAGGGTGAGAAAGGATTAGAAGAGAAGAGAGAGTCAGAGAGAGAGAGAAAATTACAAAGTTAAAAGTAAAAAAAAACAGGAGAGAGATAGAAGTATGTATATCATTTTGGTATACAAAAAAAAATCACAACTTGAAGGGTTGAAAGCAGTGGGAATGAGTTTTTTTTTTACCTTGAGAATCTCATTGGTGGGATAGCACTGGAGCAGTCCCCAGTAGTCGTTGCTGCCGCTTTGCTCCACATTCACAATCGTGTTCGGAGTGAGCTCCGCCGTCGCCGTCAATCCGGACTACAAAGAATATGAAGACACTTAAAGATATGTGAATGATGTAACAAGTATATCAGACCTTCCAATGACTGTGAATGGGATGGTCGCGTGGCTTGTCGGCCACCGTGTCCAATTGCCATTCTTCGAAGCGACGAAGCAGCAGATGGTTGATCAACTTCGGCTTGATCACCTACAGGAATTACCACCATACACTTTACGTTAATTGGACATACATATGGGCACAATTACTCAATGATCAAGCGGAATTTATTATGTGTATATATTTTGTAGGTTAATATAAATTAAGAATAGCTTCTATAGAGAAAGCGAATTGGCGTACTTCGAGGTTGTAGTCATGGCCGACCAGCCAGCGAAGCAGATTAAAGTCAGTGTCGTAATACGGAGTCAGCTGGAATTCATGCATGTTATTCGACGGAATTAATCTGTCTTATTTCCAATATTACTTATGAAAAATGTTTGTCCAGCAGATAAAGTGTAAGAAAAAAAGCGAGAATAAGAAAACTGACATGCTCTTTCACCAACGCCCGTAACTCGTCGACCTTTGCCTTATCATCCGGAGATATCTTCATATTTTATGTAAGAAGGAATTACTCTGAATTCACAATGATACAATGATCGAATTGCGACAGAACCTAGTGATTGTCAAAACAATGCACACGCGGTCGGGTTGTCCAATCGCCCACCAAGGAAGCAATCATCTTCAGACAAATGGTAAGTGGAAAAGATTAAAGTGAATAGAGCGATACGCCCTTGCAGTTGCAATTTTTTATTAGGTATACACATGTTTTCCCTAATTATGGACAGAGGTGCATGGAAGGGCAAGCGCACTCCAAAAGAAATCCGTATTTTATCTTCTAAAACGGTGATTGCCAAGGAAAAGATGTGAATAACACGTCGGGTAACGACTACGAAGAGTGAATGCTTGGTTTCTTTCTTAGAGCATTCAGAAGGACGGGCAGAGATCGCTATCATTCTCGAGGCAAAAGAACAAGAGAGCAAGAAGGAGAGAGCCATGGAGAGAAATGAGAGAGAGAAGAGAGAGAGAGAGAAGAGAGAGAGAGAGAGAGAGAGAGAGAGAGAGAGAATGGGACATAGACAAGTAAATTGTGCCTATAGCGAACCATGTGGGTGCGTTCAAAGAGGTTGAAAGACCCGTTCAAGTCATACTACTTTCTCTTTCTCCTCTTATCGCGACATTTACTTTCTTCTGTTCTCGTACCTCGCATCTGATATATGTATGTACGAACTGCTGCCCTTTCTCTGATTGCAATCATACTTGAAAAGGCGTAAAAAACAAATATGTATATTAAAACTGTAATGATGATAATGAAATATTTAAGGTCCTTAGTAGCTCTATTAGTTACACCAATTCAAAATGAGAGAAATTTTTCTCGTAAGAAGTTAGCAAGTACATAATTTCGTCTTGTTCTTAATAGGAGAAACAAAGCATGCGAGAGAACTAAGGAACAGGGGAAGAATGGAATAGGAAGATGTTATGGCCTCCTTCTTTCCAATCGACAACAGCAGCTACTGACGACTGTTCTGTCGATCTGCAGGGCATGAGAAAGAGAGGGGAAGAAAGATAGACAGACAGGCAGGAAGAGAGAGGGAGAGAGAAAGAGAGAGAGCGGGAGAGAGAGAGAGAGAGAAAGTCGACAGAAAAAAGTAGCTGGTATTGACAAGGCATTCATGTCAGTAGATAAGAGTAGAAGTAGTAAAAACCTGAGATGTTCAGGTAGGGAAACTTAATGTAATGAAAGAAAAAGATGTGAAAACAGTGAAAAAAGTTGGGAAAAAAGAAAGAGAAGAAAGAAAGAGATCAAGCGATAAAGAGAGACTAACAGAGAGAGAAAGGGAGAGAGATAGAGAGAGATAAAGCGAGAGAAATAAATAGTAGAGAGATAAAGGGGAGAGAGCGAGACAGAGAGAGAGAGAGTAAGAGAGATAAATTCCGTGTCGTAATCTAGGAGAAATAAGAAAAGAAATGGCTATGAATATCAGTTATTGAAAGATAGAGGCATTTTGTCAAAGACATTTATAGATACGTATAAAGATTTTGATCCTATTTTTACATCATCAACTTTTAGAATGCGTGCAGCAAAATGATGTCAAGAGTCTTTTCTTACAAAAGTTAGGCTGGAGGCTTAATCGGAAAACAAGTAGAATGCACGCGCGTGTTTCAAGAAGAGAAAGATAGGCGAGAGAGGGTACCCGGTCAGTAAGGTGCTTGTTCCCCAACCAGATTGGCCTGTGCTGCTCTCTCTTTCTCTCTCTCTCTCTCTCTCTCTCTCTCTCTCTCTCTCTCTATTTCTTTCATTCTATTGCTCCCTAGTTCTTACGTTCTCTCTTCCCTACCACACAGACTACTTTCACTCTCAACACAATTTACATTCCCTTTCTAGTCCTCCTCATTTTCATTTTCTTCTTTCCTCTCACTATTCCTAATTCCACCTCCTCATCTTTTTTTCCGGTCTCCGGTCCGTCTTCAACATTGGAGGCCGCTGACAACTTATTGTTTGAAAGAGCTCCGAAACTGGGTCAATCTTTGATAGCTTAACTATAAGGTAATATCAAGATCAGAAAATCGGGATTGCTGAACATTTAAAATAGCCATGATCATAGTATAATTTCAAGAGTTTGTTTTCCTGAACGGAAAATTTTCATACTGTACACATTGCTTACTCATTGTTCATCGCTATAACGCTTTGTAAGAAGGAGCATCGTCGGCATTTTTTTCTTGATCGCTTCAGTTTATATATGCTAACGCTAGTTCTTTCTTTTCAGAGCGACTCAGCCATGGATTCGGAGGGCAGAAAGGTTATCGTCGTCGACAACGGATCCGGGGTGAGTCACTGTTTGCGTCCTTAAACTTTATTTGAAGACACTATTGTGTTGTGTTGTTGTAAGATGTCTTAAAAATGATATGGATTATGCAGTCTTTCTTGAATTACCTTTTTATCCATTCTTCCGTTGCAGTTCGTGAAATGTGGCAATGCCGGTTCAAACTTCCCCTCGCACATCTTCCCATCCCTCGTCGGCCGGCCAATTCTACGCTCTTCGCAGAAAGTCGGCAACATCCAGATTAAGGTGCGCATGAACAGCTTTTCTTACATACTTTGTCTATCTGGAGTCTTTGATTCCAGAGCCACGTTGAATTTTTGATCATTTTTTATTGTCATAAAAGGTTCTGGCCAAGTATTCTTCGCATATTTTTGATTTGGTTGCCCAGAAGATATCTTGCGACTAAGGAATGCCCAAGGGGTAACTCTTGCAGGATTTGATGGTGGGCGAAGAGGCCTCTCAGCTGCGGCAGATGCTGGACATCTCGTATCCAATGCAGAACGGAATCGTCCGCAACTGGGACGACATGGCCCATGTCTGGGACCACACTTTCGGACCAGACAAACTGGACATCGATCCAAAGGTAACGGGAAGGATTCTCATTAAATTATTCTCGGTTGTTTTGAAAACTTCAAATTCTTTTCAGTTGTTATTGCGTTGAATATGAAAGTAAACCATCCGACTGTCGTTGTTTCCAGGACTGCAAACTGTTGCTGACGGAGCCGCCGCTGAATCCGAAGAGCAATCGGCAGAAGCTCTTCCAAGTCATGTTCGAGCAGTACGGGTTCAACTCCATCTTTGTTGCTGTTCAGGTACATCTTGGTACTTATCTAATGCGGAAAACACTTGTTGTTTACTAATGTCGTTATTATTAGTTACTTTGCTTTTATTACGATTAGTTTGTTTTCCATCCCTTGCCATCTAAGTGACTCTTCGCTCAGGCCGTGCTGACTCTCTACGCCCAGGGATTACTCACTGGAGTCGTCATCGATTCAGGTCCCTGGAAATGTTTTCCTTCCCTCTCCCCGCCCCCTTTTCTTTTCTTACGACGTATTTAGAGTGTGGACTTCACTTTGGAACAAAGGAGTTATTCATTCAGATACACCCATTTCTGCCTTCCTCTGACTAAAGAAATTAACGGAAAAATATATTAGGGTGAATAATTTTCTATTGAAAAGGCTAATTGTTTGTCAACAGTTGGTGTCCTTTTGGAAAGTTGTCAACGAGATTGTGTGCAGGAGATGGAGTGACTCACATCTGCCCGGTCTACCACGGCTACGCCCTCCACAACCAGACGAGGCGACTGGACATTGCGGGCAGGGATATCACCAAGTATCTTATCAAGGCTAGTAGTTCATCTTTTATTGTCCATTTGTGTTTTAAGGCTATCTTGTTGGCTCTATCATATGCAACAAGAACGTGGATCTATCCTATGCGATGGGAATATGATTTTATCTTACCCATTGTTATATGGAACATTCTTACCTTCCTGTCATACTTTGCTTTATTTCTATTGTTGTCTAAAGCTGGTGGTTTCTGAAATTTTGGTTGTTGTTGGGTTTATGGTTTGGAATTAAAGTAGTTTAATTTCTGTGAATGAACATGGTGATGCTGGCCTTCTTCAGCTGCTTCTGCTGCGTGGATACTCCTTCAACCACTCGGCCGACTTCGAGACGGTCCGCCAGATGAAGGAGAAGCTCTGCTACGTCGCCTACGACATCGAGCAAGAGGAGCGCCTCGCTCTTGAGACTACTGTACTTACTCAGTCTTATACGGTATGTTATTCAAGGGCATTTTGACGGTAGTTCTCTTCTAGATCAACTGTGATAGTAACACACTGTTATGATTATGTTATTAATGATTTATTCGCTGACGAGAGAGAAGCTGTTTTAAAGTTAACATGGTTTTAAAGTTTAATTCCGAGCTAACTATTTTGTTTGAGCCATCTGCAATTGTTGCAGATGGCTGATTAATTTATGTCTTTCACTTTTCGAGTTTTCAATGAAAGCTATTTTGTAGAGATAACCTTGCCGAGGCATATTGTAAATGAAATGCAACCCGCCATGTTTAGAAAATATGCGATTTTGGTCTTTAAAGAAAGATGACTCTTCTAGTTTTCGATAATTTGCAGGTGTCCATTTATTCGCATTTTTCATAATAGCTCTAAACTTTTAGACTGAAAACATGACAATATTTTACAAAAATGACTGAATTTGTTGTCAGTTGCCGGATGGCCGAATCGTGAATCTAGGCGGAGAGAGATTCGAGGCGCCTGAAGTACTCTTCCAACCACATCTCATCGATGTAGAGAAGGCCGGACTCTCCGAACAACTCTTCAACTCCATTCAAGCTGCGGATATTGGTCAGGGTTATCAAAAATCTACTTTATATTCGTATTTAGTGGAAGGTACATTTGAAGAAAAGGCCATGGAAAAGTGTTACAAATTAGTTGAAATATTGACTTCTTTACTTTGTATTAATGTCTGAAACATTGTTATTTACTGTGGAATAATTGAGATGTTCGCATGGATCTGTACAAGCACATTGTTCTATCTGGCGGCTCCACCATGTACCCGGGACTGCCGTCCAGACTGGAGAGGGAGGTCAAGCAGCTCTACCTCGAGAGAGTCCTCAAGGGAGACACTGAACGATTCAAGGTTCTTCAATTTTCAGGCAGATCTTTTAGGTCAAGTTAAAAAATTTACTGTTATCTAGGGGTACATAATCTAAACTGACTGTTATTTCGTTCAGTAAGTGTAACTGATTCTAAATGGGTGGTTCTTTGCAGAAGTTCAAGATCCGAATCGAGGCTCCCCCGAGAAGGAAGCACATGGTCTTCCTTGGCGGGGCTGTTCTTGCTCATCTCATGCGAGACAAACAGGTGTCAACTGGAGAAGATGCCCTTTAGAGAGCGGCATTATTCATTTACTTATATGCATATTTCTAGACTTCTAATCGGAAAATAAAGTTTGTAGGAGTAATAAATTATTCTGCTAATGATAAGGAAGCGAATTAGGCTCATTTTTGCAGGATTTCTGGGTGTCTAAGAAGGAGTACGAGGAGGTGGGCGTGGAAAGGGCGATGACCAAGGCAGATGCTGCTCTCGTTTCTTAACTCTTCTCGGGTCAGCCTCTGCTTCGGTCCCTTCTTGCTTTTTCTGACGAAATTCCCTCTAGAAATTGTGGGTCTATTCCGTGTAAAGCACGATGGGACTAAATATTTATATGCAAATCTCTCCTGCTTTGCAATCTCTAATGTAATAATAAATCTAATTTGTGATCTTTGAGCTTTGTGTGCATCCCTTAAAATATTATTATGCGTCCCATGTATCTTAATTCGAAACACAAACTTAGTCTTATTTGTTATCCAGGACCGCTTTGCTCCGTCCCTTGGTTTTGCCTGCTTTATCCCGAAAGAGTCAACTAGCCCACGTCTTCATTGCTTTGCGAGCCTCGATTCTTCTAGCCGCAGAAGGGGGCTAACCTCAAGTTGTATGCATTTTCTGCAAACAATACAAGAATTATTCCCGACATTTTCTCTCTGCCTTATGCTCTTTTTTCACTTACACTAGGCGCTATTCTTCTATCAAATTCTGTTCTTCCAGACATGAATTATATCTAATTGTTTTGCGGAGCTTGCTGTGATTAAGTTTAAAAATTCTTTGAAATAATTTGCCCTCTTTATCCGTTGTAATTGCAAACACATGTCCTCGTAGGTCAAAAGCGGATGAAATAGTGCCGTATGCCGATATATCTTTCCGAGATGTTTACTTATTGTGATAACTTATTTCAGCTTACATCGGTTTATTAATAAATCGCTTACGCTCTGTTGATGTGACATTCGGACTTTGAGCTGTGCAGGGAAAATGTGAGTTTAGCACGATGGAGAGTGTGATATCGAACCCTGTGTGATAATCCCACTTAAACTGTTAAGAGGCTCCGGCTATCACTGGGAGGAAAGCCGGACAAAGGTACACCTGAAAATGGTTGTTTTCCAGAACAAAGATCTCATTCGATATCCATTTTTGACTGTCATTCTTGGTGAAACAGCCCAGCCTCGCTCTCTAATTGTAAGTTTCAGAAATTCGATTCATTCTCATGTCGCACAATCAAAAGAGGCGCTATCGGCAGGACCAACAGGGGAAGAGGGAACGGGAGAAAAAAGGTCTTCTCTTCCTCGAGGAGGCCTCTCTCGAGTCTTTCTGTCTCACCCGCCATCTCTTGTTTCTTACTCTTCTGCTCTAGGAAAACTCGATGTCCTGGTCAATGCATATGGAATCCTATTGAACTCCTGCTTTCATTCAGCTGTATCATCGAGACAGGCTTTCAAGATGCAAGACAAACCCAGATACATATGTGGGAAATGGCGAAAGCGTGGATGCCCAGACCAGTGAGGGAGTCGAGTCCCCCGACGACCCCATTTTTGTGCTGTCCATGAATCACAAATATTGATTCGAGATTCAGCACAAAGCGGTGCATCCTCCATCCTTTCATTGTATTTGACTTACTACCAATGCATCAATGTCAGACTGAAGTAAAAGGCACTTAATTTTATCGCACCATATGTATACTATATAATATAGAATATAATTAGCTAAATTAAGAGTTCAATAAGGATCCGAACAATAAAATATACGACATGAACAGGCAAGCCTATTAATCGAGCTCCGTAGGCTCCTCTCCGTTGTTGGTGTCTCCCTCGCCTTCTTCCATCTCCTCAGCAGTCGCTTCCTAAATTCATTCTTGATCATCGATTCAGTCTTAGCTTAGCTATCAAGCAAAAACGGAGTGAAAGGCTGACCTGGTACTGCTGGTACTCGGAGATGAGATCGTTCATGTTGGACTCGGCCTCGGTGAACTCCATCTCATCCATGCCCTCTCCGGTGTACCAGTGGAGGAAGGCCTTGCGGCGGAACATTGCTGCAATTCAGTCTTTAACACACCAACCAGAAGTAAGATCGTATTGACACCATCAGCAAACTATTCAATCCCAAGAATACTATACTTGCGTGAAAAGGCTACTCTTGATTTTCGCTTCGGGGTAAGAAAACAAACCGTTGAATTGTTCGGAGACGCGCTTGAAAAGCTCCTGGATAGCTGTGGAGTTGCCCACGAAGGTGGCCGACATCTTGAGACCGCGAGGGGGGATGTCACAGACGGCGGTCTTGACGTTGTTGGGGATCCAGTCGACGAAGTACGACGAGTTCTTGTTCTGCACCGACATCATCTGGTCATCCACCTCGCGCATGCTCATCCGACCACGGAACATCGCAGCCACCGTCAGGTATCGGCCGTGGCGAGGATCGCACGCAGCCATCATGTTCTTCGCGTCAAAGATCTTAAGGAGAAAGGCAATTTAGAATATGGAATAAAGTATAACAAAACTAAGTAATTTAAACCTGCTGAGTGAGCTCGGGGACGGAGAGGGCATTGAAGGCAGCGCCTCCCTTGGCATTCAGGGGAGCGAAGCCAGTCATGAAGAAGTGCAGACGGGGGAAGGGAACCATGTTCACCGCCAGCTTGCGCAGATCAGCATTCAGCTGACCAGGGAAGCGCAGGCAAGTCGTCACTCCCGACATCGTCATCGACACTTTAACGAATAATAATTGAAAAGATTAGGAAGGCAATACCACTCAGGCATAATTCAGTACCGAGGTGGTTCAGGTCGCCGTAGGCCGGGTTGGAGAGCTTGAGAGTGCGGAAGCAAATGTCGTACAGCGCCTCGTTATCGATGCAGAAGGTCTCATCGGTGTTCTCGACAAGTTGATGGACGGAGAGAGTGGCGTTGTAGGGCTCGACGACAGTGTCCGACACCTTCGGAGAGGGCACTACGGAGAAGGACGACATGATACGGTCGGGATACTCCTCGCGGATCTTGGAGATCAGCAGGGTTCCCATTCCGGAACCAGTGCCGCCGCCGAGAGAGTGCGTCAGTTGGAAGCCCTGAAAGTAGATAGTTTCATCCATATAGGCAAAATAAACAACAAAAACCAGAAAGCATGAAACAGAGTGTAGGCAGACCTGAAGGCAGTCGCAGCCCTCGGCCTCCTTGCGGACAACATCCAGGACTTGATCGACCAGCTCGGCCCCGTCCGTGTAGTGTCCCTTGGCCCAGTTGTTGCCGGCGCCGGACTGGCCGAAGACGAAGTTGTCGGGGCGGAAGAGGGCGCCATACGGACTGCCGCGGATCGCATCCATGGTGCCTGGCTCAAGATCGACCAGCACAGCGCGTGGCACGTACTTCTCACCTTTAAATTCGGTATCAGGATTGCATATGACTTAAATCAGGAAAACGGAACTAAGATAAAATAAGAGACTTGTGCTGTACCATTCGCCTCGTTGTAGTAGACATTGATCCGCTCACGCTGATAGTCGGACTCTCCGGCGTAAGAGCCGTCCGCTTGGATGCCGTGCTCATCGGAGATCACTTCCCAGAACTGAAATAAGGTATAACACCTCTTTATATAACCAATGAATATGATTTTCAAGGCTTAAAACATGAATAGAAATGAGTTGAGAATGACGAAACCTTCGATCCGATCTGGTTCCCGCATTGGCCGGCCTGGACGTGAACGATCTCGCGCATAATGAAGAATGAAAAAAGAGTTCCTGACCTGGAGGCAGAAGGCGATAAATTAATCTTCAAGATGTGGAACAAGAACGGACACGCAACACGCCAGGACAACAACAGTTTCCAAATTGAGAATGAGAGCTCCATGCCCTAGCAGCTAAAACTTTTGACCTCTCGCGTCGTAACGCAGACACCTCTGATCTATAAAAGCGCGCGCGTATGACAAAAACGTGCCAAAGGTTGTGTGGGGAATTTCCCGCGCAAAAAAATTTCTGGGTGGGAAATAGACTGTTATGAAAACAACAGTACCTTTATGGCACCGAAATGTTTTTGAAAATGTCTTTTCTTTTTTTTATTGGGTTTTTTCTGTTTTCTCTTACGAAGCATGTCTTATGTTTTTTATTCATGTGTCCTTGTATTCCTATTATTTCCACTTTTAAATATAGCTCTAAAGTTTTTAAAACGGAAGCAATACGATTTGTTTTCAAAAAATGGCTGAATTTCTTGTCAGTTGCCGGATGGCCGAATGGTGAATCTGTGCGGGGACAGATTCGAGGCGCCCGAGGTGCTCTTCCCACGGAGAGTTAGCGCAGTGCAAATGCGACACTTAGATAAAATTACAGTATGAAAGAATTCGTGTAATGGGTTCTCAAATTTCAAGATTGGGAGCGTACTTTTATTTACTTGTACCGTATATACCAGATATGATACTGCACTAAATTTTTTTTACATAAATCTACTTGGCAACCGTATTTAGTGGAAGGTACATTTGAAGAACTAGTTGAATATTTATTTATTACGCCGAAATCTTTTTTTCAAGAGAGAAACGAATGCAACGGAAATATGTTACGAAATTAATTAAAGCAATATATTGACTCGTTTATTTTATAATGATGTCTGAAACATTGTGGAATAGATGTTCGCATGGATTAGTAGAAGCATATTGTGCTTTCTGGGGGCTCCACTATGTACCCAGGATTGCCTTCCAGATTGGAGGGAGTGGTCAAGCAGCTGTAACTCGAGAGATTCCTCAAGGGAGACACTGAACGATTCAAGGTTTTTTTTCCTTTCAGCCATTTACTTTTTCAATGGATATTTGTCAAGTTGAAAAACTACTTAATTTAGATTGACAGTCGGTAAATAGAATTGTTTATAATTGGATGATTCTTTGCAGAATCCGAATCGAGGCTCCCCCGAGAAGGAAGCACATGGTCTTCCTTGGCGGGGCTGTTCTTGCTCATCTCATGCGAGACAAACAGGTATCAACTAGAAAAGATGCCCTTTAGAGAGGGGCACTATTCATTTATTTATATGCATATTTCTAGACTTCTAATCGGAAAATAAAGTTTGTAGGAATTATAAATTATTCCACTTATGGTAAGGAAACGAATTGTGTTTCTGAAGAATGAATATTTTCTGTGTTTGGATTTTTCCTGCTTTACTTTACATTCTTGAGAAGAAATTGATGGACTCGCTTTTGCCCGAACGGAGATGAGCGTGGAGAGGGCGATGACCAAAGCTGATGCTGCGCTGGTCTCTTAACGCCCTTCTCGGGTCGGCCTTCGCTCCGATCCCTTCTTGCTTTTTCAGCCGAAGTACCCCCTAAATATTGTGAGTCTATTCCATGTAAAGCACGATGGTGCCTTATGACAAGATATTTATATTCAAATCTCTCCTGCTTTGCAATCTCTAATGAATAATAAATTTAATTTGTGATCTTTCTGTTTTGTGTGTATCCCTTAAAATATTATTATGCGTCCCATGTATCTTAATTCGATCTTATTTGTTATCCGCCACCACTTTTCTCCATCCCTTGGTTTTGCCTGCGTTATCCCCAAAGAGTCAACGAGCCCGCAGTTTCAATGCTTTGCAAACCTCGAATCTTCTAGCCGCAGTAGCTTCAAGTTTAACAGATATTGTTTTGCAGGGCTTGCTGTGATTAAGTTTTTACTTTGAAAAAATGTTGCCCTCTTTTTCCGTTGTAATTGTAAGCACATATCCTTGTAGGTCAAAAGCGTATGAAACTGTGTTGTGATAATTTTTTTTTTCGTCTTGTTAATAAATCGCCTTCGCTCTGGTCGCAACCTTATGTTCTGAGCCGTAAATATGCGGTTCATTGATCCTCCAAAGTCTACCTATTGGATTATTGTGATTTTTGTGCATATTTTGCTTATCTGAGTACTTATCCTATTTATCCAACGCTTACGACTTCTTAAACGTTAGCTATCTTCTAGTAGATTGTCTTTTTAATTGTAATACCCACCAACGATCTATCTCGTCTCGTAATCAGGAACTTTAGTCCGAGTGTGGGTGGGCTCTGAGGCACCTTCTTAGACTGGCTGCCACTTTTTGCCCGGTAATGGCCCTCTCCTTCCACGGCCTGACATCTCCCAGGGGCTCAATTTCATCTCCCGCCACTACTGCACTTTTTTTGTTTATTCGGGCTCGCGTGTCTTGCTGGCCGTCTTACGAGGAGAGTGGACTCTTGGAGATGAATCTCATGAGTCTCTATCTCCTCTCTCTCTCTCTCTCTCTCTCTCTCTCTCTCTGTCTTTCGATCTCTCTCTGCTCTCTCTTTCTCTCTCTGTACCTCTCCGTGTTGCCTGAGAGAGTGGCAAGAGGGTCTGCATGATCGTTCTGGGGTCTTCCACAGATGTTATCTGTGCATGTCGCGACAAAGATAGCTGATCCGGATAAGAGGATAAAGGGAGATTGACTGACCATGCGAAGTGCACGCCTCATCGCGACATTAATTATGCGCGGAAACTCTCTTTCTTTTCTCTCTCTCTCTCTCTCTCTCTCTCTCTCTCTCTCTCTCTTTCTCTCTCCCTCTCTCGCTCTCTCTCTCTCTCTCTCTCTCTCTCTTCCTTTTCCTCTATCGCCTTCCCTGCTTTCTTAAATCACAAATGTAGGACATCATGGCGTTACAAGAGCCGCCTAATCGAGACATTTGAGAAGGATCGACGCCAGCTCGAAGTGATTTGTTTGTCATGTTCTCTCTCTCGAAATGATCTAGCCTCTCTCAATCTCTCTCTCTCTCTCTCTCTCTCTCTCTCTCTCTCTTTCTCTTTCTCTCTATTTAGCTATATCTCTCTTTTCCTCTTTCACTCTCTGTCTATTCATCTCCTTTCACATCTTCTCTGTCATGCCTCAATCGTCTTGTCTCTATTTTATTGCACCGTTCCCATGCCTCTGCAGTAATCTACCAAAGCATGCTTTAGAGTGACTGCAAACTGCATGAAGAATACTCATTCCGAGAAGAGTTCGCTTCTTGATCACTCTTCTTATCTTGCCAATCATCGCTTCCAGAAAGGCTTTTTTTCCTTCATTTTTTGGATACAATGTTTTATCTCTATTTCTCTCTCACTACCACTTTATCATTTTCTCTCTCTATCTCTCTCTCGCTCTCTCTCTCTCTCCCTCTCGCTCTCTCTCTTCCTCTCGGCACTTCTCTTTCATTTCTTTCTCGCCACTGAATCCTTTTAGGTACTCGCCATGCCAGTAGACGCATTGGCGTGGTCCCCCAATTAGTGCCCACAATATTGCATCTCCAACTTCGCAGCCACTTTACTTTCGTTTTGCTGTTGTGCGTAGAATGTGAGATACATTAACAGTCAAGTTTGCTCGTCTGTTGTCTTCCATTTGCCTGTAGAAGAATGTCAGGGTCATTCTTATGCTGATGGTGAGGGAGTGGCACTCGGGAGGAGAGAATTCTTGATGTGCATACTGTAATACTATGTGGTATAATGACAACTGTCTGAGTGAATCGCATTATGTAGTGTAATTGAAGAATTCTGCATCATTCTTGAGCCAGTCAACGGAAAGCTCTGTTATGAGTTGCGGAGTAGGCCCGTGGAGTTGTCTGGCCATCCGCGCGGAGAAGCTGACGACTTATTGGGGGCATCGCTGGCTGGCAGGAAGTAAATAGAGACAGAGGGAAGAGAGAGACAGAGGGAAGAGAGAGACCGAGAGAAAAGAGAGACCGAGAGAGAGAGAGACCGAGAGGGAGAGAGCGAGAGCAGCCCTCCCTGGCCGGTGCCGCCTTGGGTCAGTCGGCTCGTTTGTCATTGTGTCACCACCACTCACTCCATCTACTTTGTCCGCCCTCGCATGCTCATGCACACACACGCGCGCGACTGAGCAGCTCTCTCTCTCTCTCTCTCTCTCTCTCTCTCTCTCTCTCCCCCTATCCAACTATCTCTCAATCTCCATTTCTCTCTCTCTCTCTCTCTGATCTCTCTCACTCTCCCCCCCCCCTTTATCACTCTATCGCTTTCGAATTGTCTCTCTTTCTCTTCCTCTCTCTTCTCCATCTCGTCTACCACTCACTTTCTCTCCTCTTTGTCTTCTCGCTTGTTCTGGCTCATGCTTTATCTTATATTTCTTTCTCTGCCTCTCTATCCTCTTTCCCTTTCTCACGCTCTCTTCCAAAACGTCTCTCATACTCTGATTATTTTCTGCATCCTCGCGATCACCTCCAAAGTTGTCTTCCTTTGTCTCAGCAATATTTCGCGCGACTCACGTAAAAGCTAGCACACTTTGATACTTGGCTTGTTGATCGATTGATAAAACGAAAATGACACCTCTCAAGAGAGTGAGCGAGAGAGACAGAGAGAGAGAGAGAGAGAGAGAGTAAGAGACAACATATCGGCAGAGAAGATGAAAAGCAAATGAGTAGAGTGTCATCAGAAGAAATGTAAGAAAAAGCTATGGAGTGAATGTAAATGAAAGCAGACAGAGGATGGGCAGGAAGTGAGATAAAAGACGGAGAGGGTTTGAGATAGAGAGTGCACGATTAAGGAACAGCGAACCAGAGACTATTCCGAGACAGACAAAGAGAGAGAGAGAGAGAGAGAGAGGTGGACAGAGCGAGAGATAGAGGGAGAGAGAGAGAGAGAGAGTGAACTGATTACGCGATCGTTCTCGCTATTTTTCACACCTATCAGTGCGGACGGCATGACAACAGTGTCGGGGCGGTGTTTCTACGGAGAAGAAACGAAAGAGAAATTGAGAGAGCGAGAGGAAACAGAGAAGCAGGGAGACATGGAGAGATTGAGAGAGCGTGAGGAAGTAGAGGGAGAGAGAGACAGAGGAATACCTTAGAATAGCTAAGCAAGAAGATTAAGTGGAGTTTTCAGTGATTGTAGCCCCCCATGACAAGAGCAATTAATCTGCTGGCCAGGCACGCGCAGCTCCTGCTCGAGCTTCGCAACAAAATCGTCGTTCTCTTCTTCTATCTTCCTACCCATTTCTCTCTGACTCTCTCTTTCTCTCTCTCTCTCTCTGCTCTTTCTCTTTCTCCCTCACTCTCTTGTTCTCTGTATCTTTCTTCCTCTCAGTCGCTGTCCTTCATCTCTCTTCGAATTCATCCACTTTGCCCTCCTTGTTATTTCACTTTCATAATTTAGATCGACGCGATGTCGTCTTATTTTCTTAAATTAATATTATCAGTTATTGTTGATTAAAAATGATAAAGAGCCATCTTAATCATCGAGGAGCATATCAACTAATCTTTTTCACTTCCTCGCTCCTTCGTCTTTCCTTTCTCCGTTCCTTTCTCAATTTGGGATAGAAGTACTCGCCTTGCCTGTGTAAATTCTGGCCACTTCCCACGAACGCTTCCTTCTTCGTTCGTATCAGCAAACTTCCTTATTCTGTTAAGGTTTTTCGTGGGACTTCTCCGAGTTACCGTTTTCTGTGGCCCTCTTTCTCAATCCGTCAATCTCCCTTCCTTACCTTACTCCCTCCTGTTCCTCTCAGTCCTCTCTCTCTCTCTCTCTCTCTCTCTCTCTCTATCTATCTATCTCTCTATCTATCTCTCCCTCTCCATCCTCCTCTTCTACTTCTCCTCCTGGTTTCCTTTCAGTCTCCTTCGCTTCCTTAGCTAGCTCCTTTCTTTTTTCGTCCTCGAACGCCCGATGTAGCGTTCTCAATTTTCCCTTAGACACAGGAGAAGGCACAGAAGATGGAGGGACGTCGTGACAATTTCGTTATGTCTCTTTTTCTCTGATTCTCTGCTGCCCTTGTCTCTGCTATTCGTCTGTCTACCATATCTCTCTCTCGCTCTCTCGCACTCTCTCTCTCTATTTCTCGCTCTCTCTCTCTCTATTTCTCGCTCTCTCTCTCTCTCTATTTCTCGCTCTCTCTCTCTCTCTCTCTTTCTCTTTCTCTCTCTTGCTCTTGCTGCCTACACCTCTGCCCCCTATGTCTGCATATCACTCTCACTTCACTTGCTTTTCCATGTATCGTCCTACTGATCCGCTCGCCTCCCCTGAATGGCTGCTATTGTTTGCAGCATCTCTCTCTATCTCTCTCCCTCTCTCCCTCTACCTCTCTCTCTCTCGATCTCTCTTCCTCTCTACCCTCGCATAACCTTTGTTATAGGGAATGACCTCTCTCAGCTCATGCAAATTCCTTGAGTAGTAGTCGTTTCCTTCATGCCCTCCTCTGCCGAATTCATAGGTATAAAAATATTTTTAAATGTATTTTATCGATGTTTAGAGGATTCCCGCTCTTTCTTATTCCCGGTCAATATAAAATCTTTTAACACTTGTTAACCCTTCTTCGGTTTCTTGACCTCTGTTTTCATCTTCTCCCTTCTTCTCCTCTTTGGTTTTCCTGACAGTTTGCTCACTCAGACACTGTGCTTTTCAGGCTTTTCGTTTTTTCGTCCTCATTCACCGAAATCTGACTCAACCACATTCGTTCACCCTCTTTTTGACTCTTTCTATTTTACTCTTTCTTTTTTGTTTATACATTTTCTCTCTCAAACACACACTCTCTCTCTCTCTCGCTCCCTTTCTTGCATTCTCTCTCGTTCTCTTGCTCTCTTCTCTCTATCTCTCCTTCTTTTGTTCCTTTTCTTTTACTTGAGCACAGTGGTCCGTTTACTAATACAACCAGTCAAAGAGTGGCCGTCTTCTCTTGGCTCTCTTCATTCACTGAGAGTGACTTCAACTCGGAAAGCTCTTACTCTCTTCGACTCCGTCTCCTTCGCTCTCTTTCTGTCTCTCCCTTCTCCTTCTCTCTCTCTCTCTCTCTCACTACCTCTATCTCTCCGTCACTCCCTTTCTCTATCACTTTCTCTCTCTCTCGCTCTCTCTCTCTCTCTCGGTCATCCACTTGTCACTTGCATGATCCAAATCCAGAATATCTTCTCCAAATCCTGAAAGTCTTCTTCCATCCATAATTCCCTGAAAGTACTCTTGCTTCTCATTCTAAATTCTGTATAATATGCGCGTGCGCAGGAGAATTCTCAGTTCAGATTGCAAGAAAGGTACTTCATGGACTTGCCATATTGAAAAATGAAATATAAATGGCTGTGAGAGCATTGGGAATGTGTGAGATTCTATTTCTGATGTCCTGTTCGAAATCTTCCATCTGACTCCTGTTGAGTCTTTAAATTCACTTTCGAAACGTTCTGCTTCCAATGGCAACGTCAATGAATTTCTTATTTTTCTATACTTTCATCTGTCCTTCTCCTCTCTCTCTCTCTCTCTCTCTCTCTCTCTCTCACTCTCTTTCTTTCATCTTACGTAGTTTATAACGTTTCATAATCCTCAACAGGAATCGGCTGTCTTCTCTGTTGTCTTCTTTTCTCTGATCATCTCTCCCTCTGTTCTCTCTTCCTTATTTCTTCTTCTGCTTCTCTGTGAGCTCTTATTTCGGCCCTTCATATTTCATATTATCTATCTGTGCTCTCTCCATATCTCTCCTTCTCTTGCTCTCTGTTTATCTCTCAGTCTCTTTCTCCATATTTCCGTTTGTACAAACTTTATTCGTCCACTGATGTATGTTTGCACCGCAACGCCCAGAGGATTTCGCGGATGAGGAAGCTAACTAAGCGACGCTCTTTTTCTCTATTTGCTTCCTCTTGCGCTATTTTTTTTATCTCTCTAACGTTCTCCGTCTTTCTTTTTATATCTCGCTACATCTTCATCTCTCTATCACTCTCCTTTCCTGACTCCATCTTCTCTACAGTTTTCCTGCCCAATCTTCGTCACTTCATTGCTTTACTCTCATTTTCCCTCATTGCCTCTTTCTCTGCCCTCTCCCTCCGCCCACTCTCTCCCTCCAGTCCCCCTCTACAGCGCCACTAAATTTGTTCGAAAATGGCGGTGTGTGAGAGTCGTCAAATGCAGCAATGCCAAATCCAAGTATCCTTTTCGCTCTTCCCTAAATCCCTCTCTATTCCCTGTTCCCTCCTCTCCCCCTCTCCCTCTCTTTTCCCTCTTTCCCCCCTCTCCTTCTCTCCCTCTCTCCCTCTTTTTCCCTCTTCCTCCCTCTCCTTCTCTCCCTCACTTTCCCACCCCCTGGCCTTTCCATTTCTTCTCCTTGTGTCTTTATTGTCTAGCTGATCAAATTCACACCCGCCTCCTCACCCCTTCCCACCAATTCTGGAATGTTTTATGTCTCCCCCTACCTCCCCCCTCCCCATTCCTCTGCCTAAAACCCAGAACAGTTTTGTGCTCTTAACAATTCTTGCGCTCTTCCACTAGGCCGCGTCTTCTTGTCCGAAAGAATAATTCCGCTGCATATTATCTAAATTTAAGCGGCTGGACGGACTTCTACTTTCCTTTCTCGCCATCTCTCATCCTCCTCGTAGCTCACTATCTATCTTGCTCTTGTTATCACTTTCATCTCACATTCTCATTTCTTTCTATCATTTCCTCCTCTCTCTCTCTCTCTCGTTCTCTCGTTCTCTCTCTCTCTCTCTCTCTCTCCTCGAAGACGAGTACCGAATCACCTTTTGCGTGTCGGCTTCCTTTTGGTTGTGGAGATGCCGTCCAATGGACTCATAGAATGCGTGGTCCTTCTATCAGCTCATTCTCTCCATCCCCTCGCATTGACCATACTTTAGTCACGTTTTTTATAACTTGGTACTTTCACTAAACTACTACAATTGTTGCAATAGTTATGATCACTCCGATATCATATTAATAGTGTCATTTTGTTGTCAGTCCATGCATGCTGACCGATGACATCATTTTTCTCCCGATAACTCCAATTTTTGATGCCAATACTCCATGGCTGAGCGTGTCAATCTGGCTCATAATTTCCTTGCATTCACAATGTCATTAAATGCCTGCTACGAATTACTTAATGGCCGCGATAAATTAGCGCAGTGTTCTGTATTTTGGACGCCATCAGTGTGAGTCTCGCGTGCAGGCTATTTGGCTATCCAAACAATGAATAGTAATAGGATTTTATCAATCAATTTGGATGCCGTGAAAGGGTTGCAACCATTTATATATACATATATATATATAAAGTTCTTGATTTTTGATTTGGATGTTGTTATCGTTCGGGGAGTCAATGAGCGAAAGTCATATTTTCATTATGGTTGCAAGCTTCGCATTCCATTCTGGCCTTCTGCCACTTAATTTAACGGCGATATTAACGAGTTGATGAGCATGAAAAAGAGACAAAGAAGAAGCCAGTCGGGCTGGCGTGGGGGGGGGGCAGTTCAGCCAGTGGTCTTCCTTATCTCACACAGATTTTCGTCTGTGCCTGATTATTTCGTATTTGTCACCACATTTCTCACTTCCCTTGGAAATTAGTAAAGCCCTTGGAGATTTGTTGTTTCATTTTTCCCGATCTTTTGGTCAAATTCTTTTCATATTCACTATAGTTTAGTCTCTTGCTCCGGGCAACAGAGAGAGAGAGAGAGAGAGAGAGAGAATGGAGAGAGCATAAGGCAGCGGAGACATAGAGAGGGAGGGGGAGAATAAAATTCTGGAGAAGAGATTAAGTATTATTTGCGAGCATGCCGTTGGTGGTGAACTTTAGATGGACAACTGTCAAATGATGGCAAGGCATTCCACGCATTCCATTGTTGGATTGAGTGAGGAAGAGGACGTTCGGAAGACGGAAAGGGAGAGAGAGAGAGAGAGAGAGGGAGATAGATGGTAGAGAGAGAGAATTACTGTCGGTAGATAAGACAGATATGGAAGAGGAGAAGCAACGGCATCACCGTCATCTAGGCCATGGCGACTGGCACTGCACCTTCTCTTGTTTACAGCCAGAGCTGGGCATGATAAGGACGTCAAGCTGGAGGGAGAAGCTGCGAGGGTTAGAGAGAGAGAGGAGATTGGGAGAGACGCAGAGTGAGATGAGGAAAGAGTGAACCCAGAGAGCGAACGTAGAGACTGGCAGGCGACCGTCTCAAGGCTGGCCTCTCTCTACCTGCCCCGGCCCTTTTCTCCTCTGAACCCCGATCATTTTGGACGGACTCACCTTTTCTCATTCATCATCGCATGCTCTGCCGGGAAGATGATTTCTGGCTGATTGACAGGTGTTTATGAAATATTCGCGTTCCTGAGTAATCACGCGTTGCTTGTAAGAAAGTGGACGTGAACTTTATCTCGATTACTCTTTCTGTTTCTTTCTTTCACTCCCTCACTCGCTCTCTCTCTCTCACGTTCCCTCTCTCTCTCTGTGTTTCTGTTTCACTCTTTCTCTCTCTCTCTAGCTCTTTATTTTTCTGCCTCCCGTGTGTATATAATTGTCCGTACTGGCCTGGCCACTGCGTATCCGATACATTTCTTGCTCTCCATCGTTTGGAAGCAGCCCCGATCGGCGACAGATTAATTGGACCAAGGAAGGGAAGCGCGCGATTGCGGAATGAGAATTGTGAGAGCAGGTGGGGAGAGAGAGAGAGTAGAGAGGGGGGGGGGCAGAGAGAGGGAGAGAGAGTGGAGAGATATAGAGAGAGAGAGAGGGAGAGGAGATGCAGGAAGTATAGATGATTGAGTACCGGGAGAGAGAGGGATAGATAGGAAGAGAGAAACTGATCGGTCGCTCTCTCCAATGTTGCATTGCTGACCATGCGAGTGACTTCCTGCATTTTCCTCCTCTCCTCCCGAAGGTTTTTTTTTTGTATTTTCTTCTTCTTGCTGTTGTGACCGTTCTCAAGTCTAGATTGTCTCTTACTACTGCATTATAATCCCGTTTACTTGAGTAGTAATACGTCTGTTCCTGATGTTGACTGCAAGGGTTCGTAGATCTATATCATCCGCAGACCTCCTTGAGTTTCCTTTTTTCTACTCTTTCTTCGCCCTCACCGTTCTCGTCCTCTGCCCGGCCACCTTAAATCGTGATCCAAGATTCCGTGTTTCTGATATGCGACAGGCTGGTGGCGGCTGGCACACCCGCAGTTTTTTTCTCATTGGTTTTGTATACGAGGAGGTGCCTTTTCCGATTCCTGCCTCGCCTCCTTCGAGGCCTCTTAGATGAATAGACAATCGAACAGCCAGGCACTCTCTCTCTCTCTCTCTCTCTCTCTCTCTCTCTCTCTCTCTCTCGCTCTTCCCTTCTCTCTCTCTCCCTCTCCCTCCCTCTTTTTCTACGCCATTGCTTTGCTGATTAGAAGGCCTTATAGCCGTCGTTGCGCTGCAGCCCACTCATCCGTGTATGCTTTTGATGAACAAGACAGATTAGAACTTTGCGAGAGAGGAAGGGAGGGAAGATGGGATATACAGAGGAGAGTGACAGAAAGAGAGGTGATTGAGAAAAGAGAGGTGATTGAGAAAAGAGAGGTGATAGAGAGAAAAAGAGATTGGCATGGTAAGAAAGGCAAACCCGAATAAATGACTAAATGGCAGCAGGATCTCCATCTTCGCAACCGTCTACTTTTTCCATTCCTTTTTCTCTGATGTCTCTTCCCTCTCCGCTTTCTTACTCCATGTTTTCTTGACCGCTCAGCCAGGTTGACGATTCACGGCGAGAGATGCTAATCTACTGCTTGTTCAGCATCTTCCTCTCGCCTGACTTGTTATGTTTTCTGTTCTGTATTTTCGTCTGCCGTGTACTCTCTGTTTCTCTGTTTCCCACTCTCCTTCTGTTTCTCTCTCCCTCTGTTCCCTCTCTCCTTCTCTCTCTCTCTCTCTCTCTCTCCCTCTATTTCTGTTTCCCATTCTCTCCCTCTAACAGCAAAAAGCAACATCTTCAGTGGCGTTCGCATTATTTGCACATTGATAACTTACATCTTTGCATAGTTTTTGTCGCTTCAATACTCTGGCTCTTAGGGTCGTTAGCAGTGTTTTAGGGCCGAGAGGAAGCAGAAAAAAAACTAGAAGACACTCGTGACTCTTCTGTTTCTCTCTCGCTCTCTATCTCTCACTCTTTTTCTCTCATATATTTCTCTCTTCCTCTCTCCCTCTCATTTTCTCCTTGTTAGAAAACACAGAAAAGGTAGAGATAGAGGCTGTCGATGAAATTGCCAGAAGCAAGTGACTACTGAAATGTTTAGTGATTAATTCATTCAGATGGGTCTTGGAGAACAATTGGAAGGAAAACGGAGGGACGGGGACGAGGTAAATGACTGGTAGAGAGCAAGAAACAGAAAGAGAGACAGAGTGAGATAGAGAGAGAGAGATAGAGAGAGAGAAGAATGCGTAAGAACGTGAGCAGGAGACTGAAGTTTGAGTGCACGGAAGGCTTGTGTGTGAGACGTCTACCTCTAATGCTGATTGGCAGGATGGTCGCGGTAGCCCGGACGGAGTAAGCTTCTCCCTTTGCTACTAGCGGATCATTTTCTTGTCAACAGTGAGAGTGAAGTTGAATCATAGATGGTGAATGAGAAGGGAGAAAAGAGAGTAAGAGATGGAGAGAGAGAGAGAGAGAGAGCAAGAGAGAGAGAGAGAGAGAGAGCAAGAGTGAGAGAGAGAGGGTCTAACGACAAAGAAATGTCGTGTTATCGAAGAGCCCTCATGCACCTCAAAGTATTCCTGTCATCGGTTGAAGAAGCTTAAAAAAATGCGCGGCTACCTTTTGCGAGGGACACCAAACCATATCAGGGCGAAGAGTGATCGAAAGAAAGGAAGAGACTCAGACGGCTAGACGCATGGACATGGCAGAAACTGCGGACGGACTCTGACAAACACAATCAGTGTTACAGTCTAGCAGAGATTGCGAAAGTGGACTGGCGCTGTCATCTGCACTGATATAAACTCCAAAGAGGCTTACAATGAGGTCGACTGATTTGGTGATAATTATTGTTTCTATCTCGCTTCTATCATTAACTGATCACTAATGGTTACTTTGAATTTCTCTTTGTACGTATAATGTCTCCAGTTCTGCTCTCTCTCACTCTCTCCTCCCTATACATCTATCTCTTCTTCTCGCTGATATGGTGTTCCATGCAGATACTGGCTCGATGTTAATGGTTGGCAGCAGAAGTCTTTGTTCTTCGGTTGCTTCCGGTTCCACAGTGCTGTCTTTTGATCCATCAGAACTGTCTCTGTCTGCTCCCTCTATCTCTTTCTCTCTCTCTCTCTCTCTTTCTTTCTCTCACTCTTTTTTCTCTTTCTCCCATCTCTCCCCACAGTGCATCTATGTAGAGTGAGAGACTCCCTCCTGGAAAAGATCGGTATTTGACTGTTCTCTTCTCTTTGATGCTTCATATCATGAGAAGATGAAAACATCTGAGTTTCTCACATGAGTTGTCGCCCCTCTATGTCTGTATGTTATTCTTTTCTTCTTTTAAATCTCCACTTGAAATGTCTTTCTTTGTCTCAAAGACTTGTTTATGAACTTCCAGCCGATAGCCAGACTTCTAAAAAATGTGCGTGCTGCGAAGTTGTTGCGAGAGTGGCTGGTTCAGACCAGTTCCGATTCTATTTCGTATGGCAAGTTGTCGCATGATAAGGATCGCTAAAGCCTCACTCTCTCTCTCTCGCTCTCCCTATGCATCTCTCCTCCTTCTTCCATATTCCTTTTTTCCATATTACCAAAGCTTCTATTCTCACAAGTACGTTTTACACAATTCTTCTGATATTTTTGTTTATCAGGGTATGTATTTCCCATCTTTATTCCATTATCCTTTTTTCGATCTCTGTCACCTGTTTCCAGACGAGCTTCCTTGTTTGGGTGATCTCACCAGATCTCTCTTAGACTTTGCCCTTTATCTTTGTTCTCTCTCCTTTTTCAGCTTTGCTCTCTCTCACTCTCACTCGCACTCTTCCTCTCTCTCTCTCTCTCTCTCTCTCTCTCTCTCTATCTCTCTCTATTTCTCTCAGTCCTTCTGACCCTTCTTCCTTCGTGTTTTCCAAAAATCAGCTGAGGCTAGATGATGCTCCTCGAGAGCTTGCGAAAAGGGATGTTGAGGGATGAAGGGCTCAAACATTCTGTTTCTTTCTCTCGCTGCCTCTTTCGTTATGTTCCCTTCCTCTTTACTCTCAATGTCTGCTCTCTCCTCCCGCATGACTTCTCTCGCCACTGTCTCGTGTGTCGGTGCCAGCCCTTTTCACATCTCCATCCCATCCCGGACCGTTCACATTGTTTTGACCTCCTCGCTTCGAGTGTGGACAAACGAACTCCACTCTCTCTTTATCTCTCCGTCTCATTTGACTCTGTGCTCTCTACAGTTTCTGCCTCTCTCTCTTTTCTCTCTGTCTCTCTACTTCTCTCCCTCTTCTTTTACAGTAGCAAATGAATGATGGGAGCTCCTCAACAAGGTTTCGCTACAGTTTGACACGAGAACTTGTCTGCACGTTCCCTGCAAAATATCTTAAACTAAATGAAGATTTATTTAATTGCGCCAGTTGTTTGATGCGTTAATTTGAAAGTTGGAATAGTTTACATTATTTGAACTAATGAGGATATTTATAATCACAGAAGCTTATTTTTTAATATTTTCAAGATGGGTGATTTTCAGGGATGATGTGGCTTTTGAACTGATAGGATTTCTTTTGATTACGGTATCACAGAAGAGGCAATTTCGGGAAAGCGTTGATTGATAACACTTCTCGATTGCGGAACACCACGATCAACTTCCCACCCTGGACAGTGGTGCTTTGTTTCTGTTCCGCTCTCTTTATTCCGCTTTCTCTCTCTCTCTCTCTCTCCCTCTCTCTGCATCTATCTATCTTTCTCTCTCTCCTATTTCCGCTGCCTTCTATCTCGGTTGTCATAGACCTTACCTGTATGTGTATTTACTGGACTGTTACGCGTACAATGCGGCATTGCAACGTTTGCTTACCACGGGATAAGCAACGGAACGAGGAGGATGAAGGAATGGGGTGATGACAGCAAGGAAGACTGTGAGAGAGACAAAGAGAGAGAGAGAGAGAGAGAGGTAAATGATGAGGAGAGGAAAAGCCGTGCGAAGGAGAAGAAAAGTAGAAATGGCGTGTGTCAACTGAAGACACAGGAAGACCACGGAGATGTTCTATCGCATCGTTGCGAATTCACTGTCCCTCCTTTCCGTATGCTCTTCTTTAACTCTTGTACGATCCCCTCCCTCTCCTTCTCTTACCTGTGAGCCTCATTTCTTCACACTCATTTTCCATATCGACAAATCATAAGCTCTTTCAGTGACTCATTTCTTTAATTCCATTTTAATCGAAACTATCAGATCCCTTGAATTGTGTATACTCGCTCTCTCTCTCTCTCTCTCTCTCTCTCTCTCTCTAACTGAACTCTAAATGAGTGCCGGATTGTATGGTGTCTTCTCCCATCCTTCCGTCCCTCCACGGCCTTCCTCCACCTTATTCCCTTTCGTAGTAGTGCTCCCCGTAGGAGTTGAATTTCATCAACGGCAAACACTAGCTTTTCCCGGTCTCGGCTAATGAGGGGAGGGCGCGAATGACTAATGGAATAATGAAGCCCCTTGAGAGGTTAAACCACGCCCTAATACCCTTTCATATCTTCTTAGGCCTGCACCATTGCTTGCGCATCTTGTTCATGGTAAAGGCTCAAGCGTTGTTCTCACTAAAAGGGACAGGTTTAGTGTAAATATTTCTTCATGGAAACTCTTTTCATAACACTGGGATATATAACACATCACATCCACATTCTTTTATCCGCACAGCTGATTCTGTAAAAACAAGGGTTGGCACATAGAGAGAGAGAGAGATGGTTAGAATGTTAGAGAGATGGCAAGAGTGAGAGAGAGAGCAGATAGATTTGAGATAGGGATAGAGAGAGAGAGAAAGAGATGAAAAGACAGATCATGGCAGAGAAAGGACGGACAGAGTAAGCCAGAGGTGTGCTTGTCTGCTGTGGAGGTGGCGAGACGACAAGACGGTGGCTAGAAGTGGGAGGAGCCTAGCTGTTCTCTGCGGCCTGCCACTGCCGACAATAGCCCTCTCATTCCCTCTTCCTCGCCCTCCCTTCATTTGTTAAATCTCGTCTTGTCAAAAATACCCCTTTTAACACTATACGGTTGGAAATAAATAATTATTGTAAAATTAATAAAAGCAAAATACACGGTAGACAAGTTTAACGGGGTCAACTAGGGCTCTTACGGGCATGTTACAGTCATTTGCTGAATTATCGTGTGCTGGACTCTTGTCAAAAAAACATTTCCGGCATCTCGCGCGCTCTGAAGCCTGGCGAATTTGTCTGTTTCTGTTATTTCACTTGTTCCCCTTTCCGCTTTCCTTTTCTTCTCATGCTTGTTGTGGCCTTTGTGATATTCGTGCATTCTTCGTAAGTCCAAATTGACAATCTTCTTATACACATAATATATTTTTGACCAAATGTGTTATGGAAAAAAATAATGCTGCCTAATTTGACCGTTCTTGGAGGTGCTGCCGTCGTCCTCTTCCGTATTTCCCCGCGCGATTCCCTCGCGCCGCCGTGGAGTTCCTGCTTGCTGTGGCCGGCGGGAGGCTTGCCACGTCGGCCGCGCCTCCCCTGACCGAGCAGAACTGAGAGCTGGAAGAAGAAGAGCACTCCTACGATGCTGAGACTCCTTCTGCTTCTGCCTTCGCTCCTTCTGCTCGCTTTCTTCATCGACATTGCCAGATGTGCCGATGACGCTTCTTCTGCTTCGGAACGCTGCCCTCTCGGTTTGTCCAGCTTCAGTTTAGCATTTCTTTTCCTACTTCTTTAAAAACATAGTTGTCAATTAAGTGAACCTCTTGATGTGCTACTTATTCTTTCCAGAGTGCCCCGTGGACTGCGCTGCCGATGAACTCGACTGCAAGAAGACAGTTCTTGACGAATGCGGCTGCTGCCCGGTAAGATATTGTCTTTCTTTCTAGCCTATATTTTCATATTTACAACTTTATTAAGTATTGTGCAAGTTAAATTTATGTGATGAACTATTAATCTTTCGTTTTGTTGCTCTCAAGTAATTTTTATGGCATCAGCAGGGTATTTCCAATGACTCCGCTTGTCTTGTGCTGGGAACATTAGTCTAATGACGAAACTGAATGTCTCATTAACTTCTAGTATCCTGCCCCTGTTTACATTCGGCATCTTCAATCCCGTTCTGCACTCTTCTTTCATTTAGCTGTTCTCTCGCTCCTTTCTTTCACTTTTACCGTACTCTTACATGAGTGGCTTCATCACAACCCTTCCAATGAAATGCTTTCTTGATCTAATGTAAGTTGTGCTCTGGTGAGTAGTGGGATTGGTCGCCCATTGTGAGTCATGAAGAGCTAGAGCTACTTCATCTTTGATCATCCTGAGGTTTTGTGGACTATCACTTTTTTCGAAGCAGGGAAGAAAGATAGCCTCTTTATTATGCTCCTCTCTCCCCCGGACCAATCCGTTAGTCCTTGATCTGCTGCTTTCTTTGGATTTTGGATCCGCAAGACTGTCCTTCCAGCAACAAAGAAGCCTTGTGATTGACACATGAGAAGCCTTATTTGCGAAGGCCGGCACTTTCTTTCTTTGATATCCGCGCCTCCTTTCTTACTGTGCCCAAACAACTTGACCTTTATTGTCCTAACCATTTCTCAATGAATATTAGATGAGCACAACAGGTTTTTTTTTAGCACATTCCAAATGGTTTTTGGTATTCTTCTCACCACAGTGCTCAAACATTTTCCATATTAAAAAAAAAAATACGGCTACAACTGGATTCAGCAAAGTGGTCATCGACGCCTTCTCCCAAGTGTGTTTGTAGAATGAATTTCTACTCTTCTAGATGTGATGAAAACCAGGGTTTAGGGTAGTTCCTACGACTTTCGAAGGTTTTATTCCTTTTAATCTCTGGGATCCGGCTGCGCAGTCCGTTTTTGTGCGGGGATTGGGCGATTTTTGGTGTCTTTCCACGATTTACGGATAGTATCCACGCTCGTTCTCTAGCCTTCTGAACACTCGATGAATGCGAGCTCGCAAGTCTTTTCACTATTCTTCGTTTCAATTTTTTTTCCTCCCGAACACTTGGTATACCATTTCTCACTTTACACATTTCTCTCTTTCTCGATCTATCTCTATCTCACTGTCTCTCTCTCTCTCTCTCTCTCTCTCTCTCTCTCTTTATTTCTGCTCCCTCTTTTGACGGTGACGCCAGCACGTCTACATGCTGCTAGCTATACCGGAGAGCGCGCGAAAAGACGTGAAATTTGACACGGCGCGACCCGTCCCGTGCCCGCTTCCTTTTCTACCACTCTGAGGAGATGGCTGAGAGGGGATAGAGAAGAAGTGGGAATGAAAGAGAGAGTGTGAGAAAGAAGGAATAGAGGGACGAAAGGAATATAGAGTACAAGCCGCAACACTGATGGACCGCATTGCAGCGGACTGCGCAACAGGGAGGAAGATTTCAACCACGGGGATCATCTTCTTCCCCTTCTCTCTCTCTTTCTCTCTCTCTCTCTCTCTCTCGCTCTCTCTCTCTCTCTCTCTCTCTCGCTCGCTAACCCACGTTCTCTTTCTCTGCTTCCTCTTCCACTTAATCTTTTTCTCCTACTCGATGTTCTTACTGCTCTCTCCTTCTGGTTATCTTATCCCTTTCTTGCTTCTCCTTCTTTGCGTTGCACGACTCATAGGCTTAAACTATTGTACTTCTCCTCTCATAGTGCCTGATCACTTCTGTTTGACTCTTCCTTCCCTCTCCTTTCTCTACACTTTCACTATGATCATTTTCGTCTCTCTGTCTCTCTCTCTCTCTCTCTTTCTCTCTCTCTCTCTTTTTCTCTTTCTCTCCTCTTCTCTCCTCTTCTTTCCGCTCCTTCACTCTAGCTAGATAGAAGTGCAAACATGCGTGTGCTGGAGATGGAGGTGCGTGAGCGGGCCAAGCAGGAAGAACTTGGCTTCATCGTTCATTTTCGTTCCCTGGAAATTGCAGCCAGGAAAAACGAAATAGGAGTAGAAGGCAGGGTTACTGGATCTATACAGGAACTATGTAAATAGGGGAGGGATTGTGGTGATCATCAGTGAATGATGATAGGATGTGTGGAGAAGGAAGAAAGATCAAGCTTGGTTTGAATTTGAATGGAAGGGGCCAACCCAAAGGGGGACGGTGCAGATGAAAGGAGAATGAAATGAGGATGGCCGATGGATGAGGCGAGGACATGATCTCATTGATGATTCAGACCAGTCAAGGCCAAGGCAACAACCACAAGCACTAAAGTGGTAAGAGGAGAGAGAAGATGCGGTAGGTTAAGTGAAGGAGAAAGAAAGAAGTTAATGGTGGCGTGAAGGGGAACAGGGAGTTAAGTAGAACCTCGCGACGTTTCAAGGCATCAACAGCCAAACAAACCATGATTCATATAGGGTTTGTTTTAGTTTTCATCGAATTAAAGTTTAAGAGAATGCATCAACTCTTTCCTTAAAACTATTTTTAAAAATCTAATTGATTTCCAGGTCTGCGTCCGCCACCTTGGAGAGGCATGCGGAGAGACGGGCGTGTGCGAAGATCCCTTGCAGTGCACGCAGCACAACGAAACCGCTGCTATCTGCACTCGACCAGGTGAGCATACTGTTGCACTATATCTGTTATTCTATAAATGTTATATATATATATATATATATATATATATATATAATAATTTGTGAAGTAGAGCTACAGATGAGCGATTCAATTTACGTTCTCATCTTGCGTCACCGTACATATCGTATATATTTGTCTTACCGTATCAGCATCTTTTATGTTTCATTTCGTGGGACTGGCGAGCGATGATATATAACCGGTTACATTAAAGGACGTGGGGAGGGGGGTGAGATAGGAGAGAGAGAGGGAGAGAGAAAGAGAGAGAGAGAGAGAGAGAGAGGGAGGGAGAGAGAGAGAGAGAAAGAGAGAGATAGAGAACTGAATGCCACCCATAGCAGCCAAATTATGTGTGACTGGCAGCGCACGCGCCAATGAGATACGAGAACGCAGCACAAGTGCCTACGGTTGAGGGATTGGTTTAGGGAGAAGAGACAGAAGGTGAGAGAGAGAAGGATAGCTCGAGAGGGTGAGAGAGATAGAGGATCAGTTTGTGTGAGAGAAACTGAGAATTAGAGCCGTCTGAACAGCCAAGTTTGTGTTGACACACGCTGCAATTGTTTTTTTGTCAGCCACTTGAGTTTCAGCCATCCCTCCTATCATCTTTATCTTTACCTTTTCCTCTTTATTCTCTCTTTCTTTCGGAGCCATGTGCTCTTTAAATTGCATTCAGATTCTCAGTCTAAACTCTATCCCTCTTCTTAACCTCTTTTGTTTGTTCACTCTGCCAAGACGGGTAATGGAAGTTTTTTTTCAAAGAAGTGCAGCTTGCCTTTTACATCACAGTTTCTTTGATGAGATTCTATGAATATGCAATCAACTATGTGGTTGAACGTATTACCCAATTGGTCTTACTGTCGACAAGGTAATGCTTGTTATCATTTCTTGGTTTAGCCACACTAAAAATCAGTTTGGAGAACCACCTTGTGAAAAAATGAGACGAAGAGAATTCAATTACAATAAAGACGCCACAGTCAGACACGGGGCCATTGCTCTCTTTGACATCTAACCTTATTCCATCTTGCTCTTTACCTAAGCCACCTCTCCTTCTCCTCCACTGCCGACCAGTTCCCTCCTTCCCTACAACAACTTCTGTTTGCACTGTCGATTCTGCAGGCCGTGCGCTTACTGATTTCTTCCGCAGTCAATAAAAATGAGCAGAAAAGGGCGAAGCTTCTCCGGTGCTTTTTCTGTATGTCTCAGACTTTTTCTCTCATTCTCTCTTTCTCTCTCCCTGTTTCTGTCCTTTCCCCTTTCCACCGCTCATCTTCTCTGCGAGACATCACATGACCATGTTACCTCTCATCTTCCGGGAATCTCACGTTCTCTTCGTCTATGTATCTCGAACTCGCACGCTCTCTCTCTTCATTCCCCTGCTTCCCCCGTTCTTGAGGCTTTTCGCCGTTCCCCTCTGCTCCACCTTGCGCAGAGGCACCGGCTAGTCGCAAATGCTGTTGACTCTAGAAAGCAGAGGAGAGGAGAGGATAGAGAAATTGGAAGAGAAACAGTGATTGGGAGAGAGAGATTGCAGAAATGATTTAAGGGACGGTCGGCACGAGTCACTATGACGAATAAAAATGATTTCACTAGTAATTGAGAAAATTCTTCTTTCACTCCTTTTTATGTCTTTTGTCTTTATTAATCGGGGTTTTCCTGGTAACTTATTCCTAATTCTTTTTCCTCTCTTTCTCTAACTCTCTCCCTTTCTCTCCCCCTTCTTCCTTTTTCTCTCTCTTTATTCGCTGCATTAGTCGACTCCAACACGGACTCCGAAACGCGATCGTAAATGAGCGGAGTTCAAGCACAAGTCCATTCCTATCTTTCTCTTCCTTTTCTCTTCTTTTCCTTGAACTCTCTTCCACTGTCATCAACACTATTCTTTGAGAAGGGAAATGTCAAAAGAATCCTTCGCAACATTTCATGACCAAGCACATGCACGAAATACTGGGAAAGGGGATTCTGGATGAATCTACTGATCTCATCATGCTTGGAGAACTGGCGTGAGTTTAAGAAGGGAGGGAAAATAGAAATACATAATTGTGAGATATTTGTCTAAATGTAAAAAATAATTGTAAGCTTGTAGCGTCTCCTAACCATAAGGTCTGCTATTCTAAGGTTTAAAATATCTATTAACTCTTTCATTCTCTATCTGTCGTAAATAGTGATTGAGTTATGAGGCCGTCCGAAGTTCTTGCTCGCTTGGCTGACGTAAAAATGCGAAACGAGCAAAGAGATATAAATCTTCTCTTGTCTTTTTTCTCTCCCCCTTCTTTTTTGCCTGAGGGGTCGGGATGGCCGGGGCCAGGCAACCGCCTGTTCTCTGCCCTTCTTGCTATCCCCTGCACACTTTTCCTCTTGTCCTATTCCTGTCTTGCTACATGTCTTTTTGCTCTTATATTTCATGTATTTTCTGTAAAATCCTGCTAGCATTAGCCTGTTGTGAGGTATTACTGCATTTATTGCGGTTTTTCTCTCTATATTTTTTAACTTATAATAAAGCAAAAGTAATCAGCAAAATATGTGACGTCAATTGTAGCTCATTAGGCTTTTCAGCTGAGGTGTTGCATCAAACCATTTTCATCAGTTCCCAGGCCTTAGGCATATAAAATGTTCTCAAGGAAATGGCCAGTTTTCCCTTACTCTTCTGGTGCTGTCCCTTGGCCTTGTTTTTTTAAGTGATTCAGGAAGTTGCTACTCTTCATATTTCCAAGTTCTTCTTCTTCTTTCTTTGTTCCTCCAACTGTTCCGTCCGTACTTCACTTTCTCCAGCTATTTTCCCTGTTCCAAAAATACAACCTTGCTTTGGAATAGTAACACGTGCATTTTGTCATTCACACCCTAAAGTATTTTTGAGGGAGGACGTATTTGCATATTCGTCAACTGATACTAACTATAAAAAAGAAAGGATTCTCCGCCGCACTCCAAGCCCGAATGAACTCCCTACACGTAGAGAGTACTCAGCCAATCCTTTTTGTCGTTTGTTCCTCTTGATCTTTTCTCCTGACACTTTTTACACACTTATATCATCAATCTAAGATAGCGAGCGGGGCTTCTCCAGAGTTGGCTTTGCCGCTGTCTGTCTCTCTGTCTCTCTTTCTTTTCTCTCTGTATGTCTTTCTTTTTCTATTTTTCTCTGTCCGTTGCCTCTCTCTCTCTCTCTCTCTCCCTTTATCTCGCTCGTTCCTCTGCATTATTGCTGGGGCTCAATATCGTTGGTCCTTTTGTCCATATAGAGTGTACAGACCAGTAATTATGTACATTGGGAATTTTGCTACTTTAAGTTCTTGCAGAACTCTTTTAAGCAATCGTTTTATAGATTATTGTAAAAAAAAAATTGTTGTTATTAAATATTATAATAATTAGTATATCATAGAAATAAGTCCCCTCCTACTCAAATCTAAAAGCAAAGACGCTCTCTCCCGCAAGTTCTAATATTTATTTTGAAAGCAGAGACTCGCACCTAAATTATTACTAAACATTAGCAGGTTCACTGGAAAAAAATCATTCTATGGTTTGAAGTAATAGAAAAAAAAAATCACTTATGTACATTAGTTTCTGCGTCCCTGTGAGTCTGCACAATCTTTATTGACTACATTTCCCAGCTCAATTCTGTTCCATAAGCCTGTCCCGTATTCAGCGCCATAAATATCATTGTTTCAGAATGCATATTTTTGTTCTTGTCGCAGTTACTAGTCAATATTCTTCTTGGCGGGGAATATCGCCTTCATCTTTAAAGGCATTCCGCTAAAGAATTCCAGCAATTTCTATCTCCTTTCTCTCTCTCTATTTCTCTTTCACTCTGTATCACTCTCTCTCTCTCTCTCTCCCTTTGTCCTATCCCCTTTCGCTCTCTCTTCCTCCCTCTCTATCCCTCTGGCAATTATTCCTGAAGGACCACTTAGAGATTTCTTCCTTAACCTTTCATCTCTGTTCCCTGCTCCCTCTTTCTCTCTCATGCTCTCTCGCTCTTCTTGCTCCCAAGTGTCTTTTTGTCAGGTCATCAATGGAAGAAGGCTTGAAAGTGATGGATGAGCTTGAGGTGGTGCCTCTGCTGGTGCTGGCACTGCTTAGGAATCAACATGTTCTTTCTTTCTCCGAACGTTCATTCTTGCTTTCCCTAATCGCTCTGCGGTCTTCTTTGGTTTCTTGCAACTAGTGTTATTGTTGTTTACGTTTAGGGAGTCCTTCCTGAAAAGGATGCATTCCTCTCCTCAGACTAAATCAAATCATACTAATTCAAAAAAGAAAGAATGCCCATCCTAGTATTCCCACGACCAGATTCATCCGTTTCTATACTTTGGAATAAAAATGAAAATGATTAAAAAAAGCCCCCGCAGTTGTTATCGTTATATTTCTTCTCTGCATTTTCTTTCCCACAGCTGTTTACCGTTTGGCGCCCAAGTTTTAGGAAGAACGAGGAAAGATTGCGAGTTTTCCGGTTGCCAGCTGGCAAAGTTCCTTATTTGTTATGAGGAGAAAGGCCGAGCCTTTATTATCCTGCCTGGCTCAGAAGTAGAATGTGGACAAAACAGAGAGTGCATTCTTCTGCGGGGCGAATCATTCTAGTAAATAATTATTATATTCAGAATATTGCAATCAGAAAGAGTTGATTCCGCTAGGCAAAGAATGAAGAAGTATCTTTGAAGTGATAGAAGAAGGCAGCAGTTGCTGCCGAATTCCGTTCCCTCTCGCAATATGATCAGCTGCTTTCGTTTGGGGGGGGGGGGGTTCCGTTTGAATTGTTTCCTTTTCTCTCGTTGCCTGCTTTTGACTCTCCCTTCCTTTCTCTTCTCTCTCTCACTCTCTCTCTCACTCTCTCTCTCTTTCTCTCTCTCTCAATCTCTGTTACACTCTCACCCTCTCGGTCTCTTTGTAAGCTGAACAGTTTTGGAGAAAGGAATCAGCTGATTCCATAAAGTGCGTAAGCACACTCCGATGCCATATTCTGTGCATAAACACGCTCTTGGCTTCTTCACTAGAATTCCTTTCTCTCTTTTCCATTTTGCTTTTTTTTTTCTTTTCTTTGTCTTTCTCGTTGTCTTTCCATTACTAGAACAGTCAAGGGCTGCAGTCAGCTGGTGGCTATAAAGGACGAGTAATTTATGAACTAGAGAGGAAGACAGAAGGAGAGAGAGAGAGGAAGAGATAATAGAGAGAGGAAGAGATAGATAGAGAGGAAGAGATAAAGATAGTGGAGGAGATAGAGAGAGAGAGAGAGTAGAAAATAGAAAGAGAGAGAGAGGCAGAGATACATTATGACTTGGTAATGTTCATATAATTTCTCTCTTTCTCTGTCTCTCTCTCCTCTCTCCAATCCTGATCTCCCACTCGGTCAATTTACAGCCCTCTTAGCTCTTCGTCCTTGACGCGTACGCTCAGCTGATCGTCCCAGCTGTGAAATATCTTTTCTGCTCCCTCTGCATCTTGCATACTCTCTCGCTTCCCTGATTCTAACTGAGCACATTCCTTAGTCTCTGATTCAGTGATGGCAGAGACAGATCTGATTATGAGAGCTTATCATCCTGATCGCTGAATCTGATTTCTCTCTCTTTCTCTCTCTCTCTCTCTTCTCTCTCTCTCTCTCTCTCTCTCTCTCTCTCTCTCTCTCTCTCTTTCTTTGTCTATCTTTCTCTCTGTCTGTCACTCTCTATCTCACGCTGACTCAGTCCGCGTGTTATCTTTTTCCGTCTCCCTTTATCCCTCTTCTCTCATCTCTTCATTCTTAATCTCTCGCCGTTTTAATCCCGCCTTCACTTCATATCTGCGCCTTCATATATACTGCCACAAATCGAACTGATGCGGTGAGCAACAGCGCCAATTTGTCTGGTGAAAGCAATCTTCCCAAGTGAATCTTCTTTGTTGTTTCTCTGTTTCCTCCTCTTCACTGCATTTGCGATCTGAAAACTTGTTCAAGCATGCTTCGTTAGTTCAGTGATAATTGTTCTTAGTCTGTTGGAGTGTCGTAGAATACTTTCTCTCTTTTGCAAAACCTTTTATTATGTTGACCGAATATCGTGAACCGTACAACTGAAAGTAAATGTCGAGAGCGTTTAATTATGGCATGTACAGTTTTTACAACAATTTTGGTTTTAATTTTAATTTACCTATTGGTCACCAAGAAGATTTGCTTGCAACCAGCTGACAGGGTATCGCGAAGAACTGAGGAAGAGAATAGGAAGGGTAGAGATAGAGAGGAAGAGACCGAATTCGGAAAGATCGAGAGAGAGAGATAGGGAGAGAGAGAGAGATAGAGAGAGAGAGAGGTGATAAACAATAGGGCAAAGTGAGGTGTGGCATAGATGGGGCCGCACCTCTTTTCCTTAGATGTATCCTTTCCTGGCCCCGCATTTGGGTATGCATCAAACTTTGCTATTTATCCTGCTCTGTTACTTTGTCTCCATCTAATACTCTCATATGTTCCCTTCCTTTTTCTGCCGTCTCTGTATTTCTGTCTTCCTATTCTCCGTCTCTCTCTCTCTCTCCCTCTCTCGCTCTCTCTCGCTCTCGCTCTTTACATTCCAAGATTCCTGGCCTTTGGCCCATCCCCCATAAACATCCGTCGTACATACGCCCTTCACGCTCCGGCAATTAAGGGGCCCGTCCACTGATTAGAAATCATACACACAGAAAGGCTCTCTGCCAGTGCGGAGTGTTGTTGGGGTTCTATTGCTTCACTCCCTCTCTCTCTCTCTCTCTCTCTCTCTCTCTCTCTCTCTCTCTCTGTCTATGTCTCTCTCTGTCCCTCTCTGTCTCTCTCTGTCTCTTTCTCTTTCTCTCTCTCTCTCTCTCTCTCTCTCTCTCTGTCTATGTCTCTCTCTCTGTCTATGTCTCTCTCTGTCTCTCTCTGCCTCTCTCTCTCTCTCTCTCTCTCTCTCTTGTATCTCTCGTTTTTCTCTCTCCCTCTGTATCTTACGTTCGGTCTTCGCTCTCTCCATCCCTAGCTGTGTCTTCCGCAACCTCTCGCAACTCTTGTGTGTGAATCTCTTGGTAAAGCCCAGTTGATTGGGTCATAAAAAGTAGTGGGCATTCTTCCGTTAGGCCACCAGAATGGGTTTCAGGGAGAGTGACCAGCCTAACATCTCCTTCGTAACTTTTGAAGTGTTACTTTTAATTTTATTAACCTTTTTTGGAATTCTCTCTCCTCATCAACCATCTATCGTCTTCTCGCTATCCTCCCTCTCCTTTCTCTCTTTCTCTCTCCCTCTCTCTCTTTCTCTTTCTCTCTCCATCTCTCATTTGGTTTCCCATCACTACGTATATCAGTGTTCTTCCGGGTCGTTCTTCCTTTTTATCCGGGATAAGTTGTAATCGAACCAACAGAGCTTACCATTAGATTGACTTGTGCCTCCACGAAAGATCAAGAAAACGATCTCAATCGTTTTTAGATAGAGTCTGCACGTATTGAATTTCATTTTATATGTATTGTCCATGGCAGTACTGCAGTTCACTGTACAGTTTCCCTCTCTCTCTCTCTCTCTCTCTCTCTCTCTCTCTCTTTCCAATATCTCAATCTCTATCACTCTGCCTGCCGTGTTTACATCTTAGATTAGTGCTCTCCTTCTTGTAGCATTATCCCTCTTCTTTGTCTCGTTCTATCTCTCTCTCTCTCTCTCTCTCTCTCTCTCTCTCTTTCTCTCTCTATCTTTCCAGTTCTTACTCCTTCTTTCTACGTCCTCCTCTTGCCTGTGTCTCTTCCTTCTCTTCGTCCTATGCCTCCACTACTGTTTTATTCGTGGTAATATCTTCTGGCCTTCCCCATCGTCACGGAGGATTTTATTGCCTTTCCTTTATAGCGGAATTGTAACTCATCAAAAGGAGACCGCGAATTGTCTCGCGAACGAGTTGGCGAAGATTGAATGAGCAGCAGAGAGAACTCCCTCTTTATATCACAGGTCTAAGTAATCTAACCGAGCTTTATATTGGTTCCTTTTAAACCATTATCAAATTTACTATTTTAGATCTCTAACCCGCATATAATTTCACTCTCATCAGGCAATTGATATTTGTGAATGAATTTCCACACCAATTGACCGGAGAGTTCCTCTTTCTCGCTTAAAGTCATATTTTTGCCATACACTCATTTCTTTCCCTCGACTCATCGTGCTTTCGAGCTAAAAGCTGGTTTGTTTCCTAACTAAAAACAGAACGCTGAAAATATTATACTGAACGAATAAGCGTAAGTAAGAATTCCGTAAAATCAGGTGGCTTCTATGACATTATAAGCAGCTGCTTGACGTGAGGATCATGACGAATATGAACATGCTTGGGAACTCGGGTATTGAAAGACATCGGTGTCTCCTTTCGCATTCCGCTGATCTCTCTCACTTTCTCTCTTCTCGCCCTCCCTTTCTCTTTCTGTTTCCCTCTTTCTCTCTCTCTCTCTCTCGCAAAATGTGATGCCACTCAAAACACATGCTTTTTGCTGTTTCCTGAGCTGTTAGCTCGAGGAATCTCGAGCTCACGACATCTTCCCTGTTCTCATTTTCGTCATAAGTTTTGTTGAGTTCTCTGGAATTTTCCCCCAACTGTTCCTGAACTCTCTGTAGCCTCATTAAAAAAGGACAAAATATGTCGTCAGTTCATTAGGCCAAAAAATGCAGAAATCTTTGTTGCTTTCCTATTGCCATCATTTTGAAAACTTTGTATTCTCGAAATTGAATGCAGGCCTCATTGCTTGCAATATGATGAAATGGAAGTAATTGAATGAGTCAAGGGTTAAATTAAGAAGTGTGTATGTTGTATGGAATGAGTAATCACCCACCTTTCCAATCCCAGCCAGGAATGACCGATCGCTTGCCGTCCGCGTGCCTCCGGCAGTCTCAGTCAATATCTTTTCCGTTCCATCAGCTCTGACCCAAAATATTGACTGTGTCTGTGACAGGCTTGAGGCTTTTCATGCACGAATCAGCCGTTTTCCATAGACCTTTCCCAGTATTTTTTCCTTCCATCTCTCTTCGTCTCACTCTCTTCATCTCTCTGTCTCGATCTTCTTCTCTGTTTCTCTCCTTCAATCATACTATTTCTCTGTGGCCGTCCCAATTGCTTTCAGACACACCGCACTGTTCCCATGCTTTTCGTTGTTGCAACACCGGGAGTAATGCTTAGTCAGAGGACTGTGAGATGTGACACACTCGCTATTACTTTCTGCCTTTGTCGTTCTATCACTGCCTCGTTCTCCCTCCCGCTTTCTTTCTCGCTTTGTATTTCTCCCTCCCATTCTCTCTCTCTTTCTCTCTCTCTTTCTCTCTCTCTCTCTCTCTTTCTCTCTCTCTCTCTCTCTTTCTCTCTCTCTCTCTCTCTTTCTCTCTCTCTCTCTCTCTCTTCTATTTAAGGTGCATTCCTTTCTCCTGTTCCTGTTATCATATTTTGCCAATGGGAAGACAATAACGAAACCGTTTTTGGCAGCAACGGAAATGTCAGGTGTATACGAAACCACATGTTCTGCCCCGTTAGTTTAGAAGGGTTTCTAGCGTCTCTCTCTCCCTCTCTCTCTCTCTCTCTCTTTCTCTCTCTCTCTCGCTCTCTCTCTCTCTCTCTCGTTCTCTCTCTTCTTCATCTGTTCACCATAGCGTTTCTAAGTTTTATTTACATTCAGATTGTTGTAAACATAAAGGTTTATCATTTGGAGCAGCTTTATAATTGTCCGTATTAAAGTCAAATGATTTTGTATTGCTCCGCTTTTCCTTGACTATTTGTTTGTTATTCTTCTTATGGCTAGGATGATAATGCAGCGTAATTGCCAGGCAGCTGGTAAGATTGTGCCTTGGCCACTAATTATTCCCTATGGTGGGCCGGTCCAGTCTGGACTGATTATGGGATGCATACGCCCCCCCCCTCACCCTAGAAGCTTCCCCGACCCTTCTCCCCATTGTCTGATCTTCCTTCCCCTCTGACCCATTCGCCCCTCCACCTTTGCACTAACCAAGTCGCTGCGTGATGGCAACATCCATACAACAGTCTTGTCCGATCTCATTCTCTTCCTTCATCGGATTTTCATTCCTTCATCTTTCTCTTCTTCTCTTTCTCTCTCTTTCCTTCTCTCGCTCTCTTTCTCCCTCTCTTTTTCTCTCTCCCGCTTTCACTCTCTCCCTTTGGCGTTCACTGTCTCCCTCTTCCCATGCTCCCAGGTGTATGTTTACGGCAAGATGTCGTACTTTACAGATGTGGTTCCGTTGTCTTTCTTCTTCTTCACCCACTTCGCACGCTGAAGAGCGTTTGAAACATGGAAAGATACGCGTGCCATCCACTTTGTCAAGCGAACCATTCAAAAAAGAGTGAGAGTTAGAGGGAGAAAGAAAGATAGGAGAAATCAAAAGAGGAGAAAGAGATGAGAGGATAGATAACGCGATTCTGAGTAGAGTATAAAGATTTGCATGCATAGAAAGAGTTGTTTAGAGAGCCATCTCCTTGTTAAACTGGCTACATATGTTAGCCATCTTTTCTTTGTTAGCTCTCTTCAACTCTTCTTTTGGTGTTATCTGAGATTTCAGTGCATATTTTTAGTTGCCCTCTCAGGATGCGACACTCTGATAGCCAAGTCTCTACTTTCATTCCTAGAAGAGAAGAGGAACGAGGATTCTCTCAGTCTATCTCTGCTTTTTCTCTCTCTCTCTCTCTCATTATATCCCTCTTGCTTTTCCTCTCTCTTTCTCGATCTCTCGATCTAACTCATCTTCTCGTTTCTTCCTTCTTATACCGCAGTCTTAACCTCGAATACCCTTCCTAGTCTGGCCAAAAGTGCCATGCATTCTGCATTGCGGAGACGTCCTCTTTTCCAATGCAAAGGTAATGAAGCTTTTATGTGCAAACCCTCCACTTCCGATATCTACGGATACAGCCTGTTGAAATCTTTTTCTCCAACCCACTGCTAATGTTATTTCACTCTCTTCTTAAACGTTTTATTTCTGTCGTCAGTGCTTTCTGCATTCCTCCTCTTCTTTCTCTCATATTTTGTGTCGTAATTGTTTTGACCTTTCTTATGTCTTCCTCATTCGACAATTCAGCTGACCCGTTAACCAAAACGAATGCGCTTCATTATAGGCTTGTTTTTAGATTTCAACTTCTCCTTCCCAACAGCTTCTCTCTCTCTCTCTCTCTCTCTCTCTCTCTCTCTCTCTTTCTTTCTCTTTCTCCTTCTCGTCTGTTTCTCTCCCGCCTCCCCCGCTGTCTCTGTTTCTCTGCGTCATGATGCTTACTCTTCCCATCCAACTTACCCTTCTCGCTCTCTGCTTCTTTTAGTGCAACTGCCAGGCCTCATTATCATACGCAAAGTGCTAATATAATCATGCAATAGCATCGCGCACTGGCCATCGATGACAGATGCCAAATTGGGCCGGACCGATGGTAAGAGAGAGAGAGAGAGAGAGAGAGAGAGAGAGGAGAGAGAGAGAGAGAGAGAGAGAGAGAGAGAGAGAAGAGGAGAGGAGCAGCGCGAGATAGTCAGATCGAAAGAGGAAAGAAGAGGCTAGCTTGTATATATCGTGAGAGCCTAAACAAGGTTATGATGAAAGTGGAAATGTCTTGTTGTGACATCTTCATTAGTTGGATTTTAGTACTGCAGGAGAATTTAGAAACAATATTCGTCTTCTTGTTTGACCGGTTTTTACTTTTGTGATCATAATTGTTTTCAGTTTATTATGCGCTCATTATTTTCAAAAAAAGATATCAATTGATCGATGATAGTTTGAAGGACAATAGTTATCATTAACTTGCATCCGAATAGAAATAGTGGAGAATTGACAGTGTGCTGTCTACAGGAATGGACTCTTGTCTACACGCCTCGTGCCCGGTGGTCTTCCACCCTCCTTGCCCGGTCGACTCCCGTCTGCTCATCTCACCCCCTCCTTCTGGACATTGCTGTGGCGAGCCTGGCGTCTGTGTCTGCGACAGACTGGTACGGTAGTCAACATACAATTGCTGTTTCGTTACTGTACATCACTAGGCTTAGGATGCCAGATTTGAATATGGCATTTACTCAAAGTCCCATAAAAATGAGAGAAAAAGAAGTGCATATGTCATTTAATGATTACTTCTGACCATGAGTAATACAACTAAAAAGATAGTGAATCCTTGCAGAAATGTGCTGGATCCGTGCCAGAATGCGCAGAAGGCACTGAGAGAGTGCTGACCAAACCGGCCGGAGCCAAAGCAGGCGAGTGCTGCGAAGAGTTCGAGTGCAGAGAAAGAGGTTTGTGGCATATCTCTTTCTCTCTTTCTCTCTTTCTCTCTTTCTCTCTTTCTCTCTTTCTCTCTTTCTCTCTTTCTCTCTTTCTCTCTTTCTCTCTCTCTCTCTTTCTCTCTTTCTATCTCTCTCTCTTTCTTTCTATTTTCTCTCTCTCTCTCTCTCTATCTCTCTACCCCTATTTCATACCTCTCACCTCTTGCTCCTTACCTTCTCTCTTCATCTGCTGTTCCTCATTGGCATATCTCCCCATGGCAGAGGCCCACTGCCACGGCCACGCGTGTCCGCCCCTTCCTCCCGAAGAGGGCGACGACGGAGTGGAAGGCGACTCGGATGCGTGCCCTGCCGACTCTGCCCGCCCGCCTCCTCATCTCCTGCCTGGACAGTGCTGCCCACTCAGGCCGAGGTAACCAGAGAGTGATAGAAGTATTCTACCACTCAACAAGTACTCTTCAGATGCCGCTGCCGTGCCTCCGTCTGCCGACCCGCAGTCTGCCCAGAGGGCCAAGTGGTTCGTGTCCTGCGAAGAGGCACCGGCAGACCTGGCAGCTGCTGTGATGAGTGGACGTGCGATGAACTCAGCCAGGTATCAGGAGAGAGAGAGAGAAAGAGAGAGAGAGGAGAGAGACAGACAGAGAGGGAGAGGATGAGCGAGAGGGGGCCGAGATAGAGAGAGTGATAGGGACAGAGAAGGGAGATAGAGAAAGAGCGACACGAAATGTAGATTCGAAATGTATTATTTTGTTCGTGTCTGAGAAGGAGTATACTAGCTGAACATGAGTATATGCTTCTGCTTGCCATGACGAGAGTTGTCTTCCTCAGGCAAAAGGCTGCGAGCACGACGGACGCCTCCACTTGGACGGGGACGAGTGGGCCAACTCCTCTTGCGAGCAGTGCCGCTGTCGCAAAGGAGTCGCCGCCTGCAGCAAGATGCAGTGTCAAAAGCCACCCAGTCAGTCCGCTGCGAGACCCACTTCAGAACCTATATCTAGAGAGTAGTTCCACCACGAGATGTTTTATCTTGCATAAAAGCGGCCGTCGAACTATCATCTTACACCTGATCAATCAATTACATTGGGATTAGGTCAATATCATTACATAATTTAATTGAATAAGGAAAGACGATTTCAGGCAAATGCACTTGGATCGTGATCCCGGACGGGGAGTGCTGCCCTCTTTGTGTGGGATGCCAGACGGAGAAGCTGGAGAAGAAGAAGAAGAACGAGACATGGGCCAGGGACGACTGCACAACGTAAGCGAGCTTTTCTCTTTCTTTCCTCATACATTTAGCAGCCTGAAACACAATAAGATATCATAAGTATGTATTCAAGTCGCTTCTTTCTCTGTTCCATATGTAACATTGATTTTATGATCTATCATAAATTAATTTTGTCATTATTTAGATGCACCTGTTCTGAGAGTGGCGAGCCCGTCTGCGAGAAACACATGTGCCGAGCAGACTGCGACAACCCACGAAAGGTCGACGGACAGTGCTGTCCAGTCTGTGATGGTGGGTTATGGAGAGAGAGAGAGAGAGAGCGAGAGAGAGAGAGCGAGAGAGAGATAAGGGAGAGAGATAGAGAGAAGGGAGAGAGAGAAAGAGAGGGAGAGAAAGAGAGGAGAGAAGGGAGAGAGAGTGTTTTTGAGAAGGAAATGCCACTTGCCTACCGCTGCTATCTTTGGCTCAGTCCATTAAAACATGAACTTTGCTTGTATCTTAATATGAAAATGAGAGTTGCAGAGCCGACAATCCTTACGCTGCCCTCGACGTGCCCCTCCCTGGAGCACTGCCCCCTCCGCTGTGAGAACGGCCTGAGAAGGGACGACCGCGGCTGCTTTGTCTGTGACTGTCTGCCGGCCAGTCAGCCAGACGGATTAGTGGGCGATGGAAGTGGAGTGGCTAGGCCGGACTGCCCCCAGCTGGACAGCGGTAATTGTGAGAAGTAAGCAATTCAGCATTTACTTCATCTTTACTTCTGTAATTCTATATTATTAGGAAACACATTACATGCATTCTCGAACATTTATTTAATTTTTTCTTGTCGCTCTCTCTCTCTCTCTTTATCCCACTCTCACTCTCTCCCTCTCGCCTTCTCAGACAGTGTGCTCATGGCTACGTGCGTGACTCTGCTGGCTGCGCAGTCTGTCGCTGTGCCAAGTGCCCTCCCCTCCACCAGTGCCTCAAGCACTGTCTCTACGGTTTCGAAACCAACTCGGTGGGATGCCCCGTCTGCAAGTGTCGAGGTTAGGGGAATGGATAATGTGGAAGAGAGATGGAGAGAGAGAAAGTGAGAGAGGGAGATGGAGAGAGAGAAAGTGAGAGAGAGATGGAGAGAGAGAGAGGAGGCTATGACAAAGATTCCTTCTGTTTCAGCTATGGCACGAATCGAAGCGAAGCTAACAGTAAGCGAGAAGCTGAGCAGACTGGCGGGGTGGGACCGCTGCGTCTCTTATTCGTTCAATGGAAAGGTTAGAGATAGAGAGAGAGAAAGGAATGAAACAGACAGAGAAAGAGATAGGGGATAGTGATTAAGGATATAGTTGATTAGTTCGTTTATGTCGCTGGAAGATACTTCTGAATTGTGTACTAGCCGTTTCGCTGATTATTGTGTCCCTGACTATCTGATTGCATTCTCTCAGCTGACCGAACGAGATGGCGGAGAGTGGTGGAGTGACGGATGCAGACACTGCTTCTGCGAGCAGAGACAGGTCATCCTTCTGTCTCTCGCTACCTCTCTGCATTTCTTTTCCTCTCTCTTCTCCCTTCTCTCTCTGTTCTTCCTTTTCTCTCTCGTTCTCCCTTCTCTCTCTCTATCTCTCCCTTTATCTCTTCAAATCGCTTAGTACTCTCTCAGGAATACTGCTCCTTGATCACGTGCCCCGAGCGCCCTGCCGACTGCAAGGAAGAACACTGGCAGCGAGCAGAAGGTAAGAGTGGCTTCGAAGTTTGTTTCATGTTTTCTTTTAAAAGTTAATCTACTTGATATTAGTTTTGTGATATTGTTTTTCATAGAACAATCGATGTTTCTGACAGGCGCCTGCTGCTCGTCCTGCCACGCTCCTCTCTCTTCGTCTTCTTCCGAAGAAGCAGAGGCCACCGGCCAGGCCATCTCTTCTTCTCAACAACGAAGACATGAACACACCGTCTGCCAGTCACCCGGCACTGGCAGACTCTTCACTGATGGAGAGACTTGGCAGGTTGGTTAGGGGAAGAGAGAGTGAGAGAAAGAGAGGGGGAAGGAGAGAGAGAGAGAGAGAGAGAGAGAGAGATGTCCTTGTCTCTAGCTTGCCCCGTGCGTGTCGTGCACTTGCCGAGTTGGACACGTCCTCTGCCGTGTGGCTGACTGCCCTCCCACTGCTTGCTCGGACCCTCAGCCGGATCCCGCCAACCAGTGCTGCGCAGTGTCAGTCACATCCTTCTTCTTCTTCAAACATTATATATTATATATGTTTATTTAATTTTGTTCCTCAGTTATGTACATTGGCCTTTCTTCAGCCCGCACGATTTTTCACACATTTATTGAACATGTAATTTATAGTTCTTGCTTATTATGACTCTTTCATTTTGACGAATGCATTGCATTGTTCTTCTGGTTACCGTGGAATGAGTGAACGACTCTCCGTTTCAGATGCCCGTCATCTTCCTCGTCTCCCCTGCAACTCTCGAACAACACAACAGCGGTTTGTATGGAAGAGGGAGGAGTGGCCAGACCGGCAGGGTCCGTTTGGAGGGCTGACGACTGCACTTCCTGCATCTGCACTCTATCTGGTGTGCACTCTCTCTCTCTCTCTCTCTCTCTCTCTCTCTCTTCCTCTTTCTCTGTCTCTCTCATTGTTCCTCCCCTCTAACTACTTCTTCCGAATGCCTTACGTCGCTATCAAATTCAGTAATCTAATCTTGAAATTGACAACATTACATTTAAAGCAAGGATGTGACTTAGCAAGTGATAATCTAATGCCCGCTGCATTGAAGGCAAAATGGAGTGCTATCGGCAGTCGTGCCCGCCCTTGTCCAGCTGCAAGGGAGTGCCACTCGTGCTGAAGGGACGGTCAGTGCTACTTTCTTGCTCTTACTTCTCCTTCTCTCCCACCGCTTGGCTTTTCTCTCTCTAGCTGTTCTAATCTCTCCCTCTCTCTCTCCCTCTCTCTCTCTCTCTCTCTCTCTCTCTCTCTCTCATCCCCCTCTCTCCAGTTGCTGCCCAGTCTGCTCGGATGCCCTGTCGACCGACGCAGTGTGTGCCTACGGTAACTCAGTGTACGCAGTGCGAGAGGAGTGGCGAGACGGCGCGTGCCGCAACTGTTCGTGTGTACAGGGAGGACAAACGGTGATCTATTCATTTATCCTTGTTTCTTATTTGTAGTAGTTGATTAATTAAATAATCTTGTTGTTTAAAATATCCTTGTGATCTATCTTGTTTGTTTGACCATAGAGAAGTGTTCTTTGCTATCTCTTGAAGTAGAACAGACAATTCTCAGGTATGCCGCGAGTTCCTCTGCCCGGCGTGTCCTGAGCCAATTCCGGTTGTTGGACAGTGCTGCCCTCTTTGTAAAGGTATGTTTCTTTTTCCTTTCTTTGGGAAGTCTTGCAACACCAAACATGGCCGTGTGGCGCAATGGATAACGCGTCTGCCTACGGAGCAGAAGATTGCAGGTTCGAATCCTGCCATGGTCGAAACTTTTTCTTCTTTTTGTAGATGTCGGAGGCTGGGCGCCTTTCGGAGAAGGTAACGGGTCGGTGGTGATGTCGCCGGAGTCGTCGTCTTCTCCTTTCGCTCTCCTTTCCTTGTCGCTTGGGCTGACGTGCACTCTTCTCTTCCTTGTCTTCCTATTCCTTCTTTACAAGCGATGGCGTGGAGCGATCAGAGTTAGATATGCTAATCTTAAGTGGAATGAAATTGAATTCTGATAGTAAAAATAGACTGGTACATTGCTCACCATATATTTATTTTCACCATAAAATTTGCAAAATTTACGCAGCGAGCAGGGTTCGAACCTACGCGGGCAATGCCCATTGGATTTCAAGTCCAACTCCTTAACCACTCGGACATCGCTGCTAGAGTCCTCGATCTCGAATACTTCCCCATCTTTTTGCCCAAATACCATTCAGTCGAAAGAATTCTGAAACATAACCAAATGAGTGTAATACATATCTTTTTAATGTACGGGCCAGCAATGAGACTGAAGCAATTCAGAAATCGTGCGGGCTGAAGAAGGGCGAGCCATCCGCAGTGAGTCTGAAAGGAACACGTCGAGTTGACTCTCATCTGTTCCTGGCTGGAGATGAAGACCCGATGGCCGGTCCCCCTGGCGCGGGCGGCCTCTCTTTCGGGGTCGGCGGCGGAATCGGCGCCCGAAGGAACAGTGGCGCCCAGAGCGAGAGTCTCCTTTCCACGTCAGTTCTTGCCGGGATGAATATGCCCTTTTATATTGGATCATTTACTGCGTGGATGTTCTTTAAAGGGGAATGCTGTAAACTTTTAGTTTGTTATTTATGAGTGTCTTCCATGTAAGTCTTTTTTGCTCTACTGTAAGTATATAATGCTCATTTAGATAATATCATACAGCAAGAATAATCTTAACCAGTAGAATATGATAAGATGAGAATGATTGAATCGTGTGCAGAACCTCGGAGTGTTCTTCGTCTGGCGCGTCCTCTTCTTCTTCTGGCCATGGCCCTCACACCGACAGACAACCCCTGACCCCCTCGAAGGCCAAGTCATCTCCATCTCCCAAGAACATCAGTCTCATCCGAGATGACCAACCTCTCGTCGCCTCCTCGACCGCCTCCCCAAGACGCGAAGTTTAAGGCAGCCTTCATTCTCGGAGCTGCCTTATTCCCTAAGAGCCTAAGGCGCCAGCAACCAAAGAGTCCCGAATCCTTTTTATTCTACACTTTTGATCTTATTATTTTCCGATGCATTATTTTGTCATTGATTTGTTTTGGATCTACGCAGAAAAAGAAGCTTGAACAGGAAATAAACAGAGCAGCGCTCTCTCCCCTCCCTTCTAGTCTCTTTTCCTCCTGGTTACTCATCATCACTCATAATAATAGCCTCAGCATCCACGCTTCCAGTCCGCATTCTTGTATGTCATACTTGTAAAAAGAAATTGTTCCCCATGAAAGGAAGCAGCATTTGCTGCAGTGGATCTGGCATTGAAATTGTACATAGTTCCCCGAGATCCTCTGTGCTCGCTCGACATTTTCGTGATTGCTTTGAAAAGTTGCATTTCTTGTAGATTCATTGAACCCTCGAAGATTTCTCTCTTTCTCTCGTCCTCTCACCAACTCGCTCTCTCTTATCTTCCTCACTCTTTCTCTATGATGCGTGCAAGAATCGATGACCGGTGACCAATTCCCCCTTACCGTATCCTCTTCTCCCTCTTCGTCTTTGACTGTCCATCCCAGTAGCCCGCTCTCCACAGCCAGTTATCTCCATTGCATGTTCTCTCTCTCTCTCTCCTCTCCCTTTCCTGGCCGACCCAACAGCTTTTCCGGTGGACTCGCCGCTCTCTCATTTTGGTGTAATACAGACAGTATACCTCCCACTGATAGACGAGTAGTAATTCTCTCTCTTTCTCTCTCTCTCTCTCTTTCTCTATCTCTCTCGCTCCCTCCCTCTATTACTGTCCTCTTCCTCCTGTACTTGCTTGTATTCTCTCTCTCTCCCTGGCGCATAAATTGAACTCTTCATTGACTGCGTGGTACTCTAGAATTGTAATCATTTTGCGACTGTCAATCCCCATATTTTTCCAGAAGAGAACATTATCTTTGAACCAGTAGACGAGCTTCGCTGTGTTTGTTTACTGCATATTTAATGTATTGTCATGCTGTATGAGATATATTGTATGTTGCTATTCTTCCAGTTTGCAGTATTTTTGCTGCCTACTGAAAAAGCGCATGAGGCGTCACAAGCTTTTGATATTCTTGGCCGGCGATTGAAAATGAAAATGCATTTTAGTAAGCCCATTAATCCTGGTTTTTCTTTGCTAATTTAATAAAATCTGTATAAAAAAAGAAGCATAAAATGAGGATGCAGCACCACTTCTCCTTTCTTCCACCTAATACTTAAGATTCTCTTGGAATGCATTGTGCATGCAATCATTGTTACTCTCTCCGCAGATTGGAGTAAACCGAACATATTTATTGGTAGTAGCACATACAGAAGTCCCGCTTTTCTCTTTTCTTCCCCCATCACTACGCAGTCATTGTTCTCCTTCTCTTCTCTCTTGGCTGTAAAGTCAGTTCTTATTTTATTCCGCAGTGAATAAAGAGCTTTACATGTACGACGCTTTGTAGTGACCGAGTATTTGGGGGGTCGCTCGAAGTGAATGAACAACAGCAGAGGAAAGGTGAAAGACAAGACGACATTAATAGTAATGATAATACTTTTTTTGAAGCAAAATTGATCAACCCAATTCGGAATTACTACTGTAAGTGAATGGTCGTGCTAGGACCAGCCGGGCTGCTTTTCGTTCTCCGATGACGGCGCGACCTGAGCACCATTCGATGCTGGTTTCTCGTCGTCGGCAACGGTCGCCTGCTCTTCCTTCGCAACATTCTCGCCTTGGAAAGGGAAGGGAAAATAACTAGTCAAAAAGAGGAATTAGATAAACCAGTTCGCTATGCCTAACTTCTTTAAATGAGAATCAAATTGAATTGCACTTTTGTGTTATAAATTTTTAGATAAAAAGAAATTGAATATTAAAATAAAACTCTAATAAGATTGAAGTAATTTTGGAAAAGAGCAGCTAACCACCGCCGGCGGCCTTCTCAACATCGGCTGGCGCGGCTGCAGCTTCCGGCTCTTTAACTTTGGCTGCCGGCGTCCTTCCAAGGCGAAGTCCGCCAATGAGCATCATTTCTATCTGTGGCAGGGAGCACTTGGGAGTGAACACCCAGCCAGTCCGATGCTTGCTCACGCATCACATTGCAGAAGACATTTCAAGTTCACGATCGCTTCATAATTACAGTTTCAGCATTCCGATAAAGTGAGCATTCTTGCGTAATTCTAGTCAACCACTTCGATATTTGGCCTTCATGTACCTTTGCGAATGGCACCTCGAAGACAGCTGTCCAGAGAGTTGCAATGAGATACGTCACGAAGATGCAGGGGATCAGCGTGCTTAGCACCTAAACTGCTCATTTTTTTCGTTTTTAGTGAGCTTTTCCTCTTCAAAGAATTTGTAAAATGTTTAGATGAACATTTTATTAACTCACTATTTATCTAGTTAATGAAAATTGCAAGGAGAAACCGCTTCGGAGAAGCTGAAGTAAGTGCGAGGCAGCCAGGCCATGCCAATGTAGTAGACAACGATGAAGTAGTGAACGAGGTATGCAGAGTACGAGAGACGGCCCAGGGGCACGAAGATGTTCCAAGACATGAAGGCATTCACAACCCCTGCCAGGGAGAAGCAGAGAGAGTGGTGAGAGGGAAGGAGAGGGAAATGGAGAGAGGGGATGGCTATGACAGCGAGAACGAGGGAAGCAAGGGAAAAAGCAGTGAAAACCAGACTATTATTAATGGGCAGGAGAAGTCGTTGCTACTTAATCACAAAGCATTTCTTTAGCAAGAAAAATTTAGTGTAAACCTCCGTATCCGTAGAAGCAAGAAATGACCAGCCAAGAGAGACCGACGCCCCAGGCAACCTTGGAGAGGGAAGAGTACGCGGCGCGCCAGCCGAGGGCCATGTAGGTACCTCCAAAATTCATTTGGTGCATAAAAGAAGAAAACGTGTAATATTTGGAAAGTGGGGATGATATGTGTGTGCACTGGGAAAATTGTCATTGTATGTACCGTTGACCCAGTCGTAGAGGCCAAGCACCGCCGCTAGCATAAGCGAGATACTCAGAATCCAGAGGATGATGTTGAGTCCCTGATGATGTGGGAGAGTCTTGAGACAGAGAGAGCGGGAAAATATAGCAACGAGAGCAGGAACAGAAAGAATGAGAGACAGAGAGTAACAAGAGAAGAGATAGAGAAAGAGAGCGAGAGAGAGACAGAGAGACAGAGAGAAAGAGAGAGAGAGACAGAGAGAGAGAGAGAGAGAGAGAGAGAGAGAGAGAGAGGACTCGGACTCGGTTAATACGCATTCGGTTTCCTTTGATCTGGAGGAACCATCCGACTAGCATGCCAATAATGTAGATCTGGCAGCGGATCCACGGCGCGTTGTACATCATCTCCGTGTACGTGCTAAATGAAAATTTTACCGAAGATTAAGTTATAATTTTCGGATCGCATTTAAAATGCTCAAAACATAGAATGGCAGGCCACGAACCCCATGGTGTGATCCTTGGCGCGCGGGTCCTTCTGGCCAAACTCGAGGTCAGAAGGCGGGAAGTAGTAGTGGAACGTCTCGAAGACATTGGCGCCTGCATCAACAAAATTAAGTCTTTGAATTTCCACCAAGTAGTTTTAATGAATAAGAATAAAATTAAGTAAATAAACGCATATTAATTTTTTTTATGACCTGTAGAGAGAGCAAAGAAGGCGGCAGCGACGGAGAGACCGAGAATGGGAGAGATGACTAGAGGAAAGAGGATGAGGGGAGTGAAGAGGTAGATCTGCAGATCCGTCGCGAGGTACCACGAGATGAGGTAGCACTGACAATGAAAGAGAGATAGAGATTTGAGAGAGAAAAAAATGAACTGTAGAGATGGAGGGGGATCAAGAGAGAGAGAGAAAGAGAAAGAGAGAGAGAGAGAGCACGAGAGAGAAAGAAAGAGATAACAAGATAGAGAGAGGGAGGGAGAGAAAGAAGGAAAAACATATTTTATAAAGAGAGTCAGATGAAAGGAGCGAAAGAGATAGTGCAAGCAATGGAGATAGTGAAAGAAAGAAAGAAAAGCACAAACTTGGTGTTCGTAGTCGATAAAGTTGTGGAGGTAGAGAAGGTTGATCCACCAGTTTTGCCTGAGGAACGCTACTTTCAAGTTTTTTTGCAGTTATGCATACTAATCTTAATTTTTATTATTAATTAATGACGATGAATAAGTCATATGTGCTTGACTGGGTGTATATACATATTTAATTTCAAAATACACATGAACCTGCATGGATCAGGATCTTTGTATCCCGGCGGCCACATGAAAGCGGGCATGTCGACAATCCAATTGAGGAAGACGAAGGTGTAAAAGAGAATGGCGAAGAAGTAGGGAGGAGAGAGTCTAGAGAAAGAGAATGTGAGAGAGGAAAAGACAGAGAGAGAGAGAGAGAGAGAGAGAGAATGTCGAAAGAGAAAAGGAGAGAGAAGACATGCATAAAGAGAAACATACCTAAGAATGCGATGAACATAGAACATGACCCACGTCATGGGAGACAGCGCCTGGCGACGGTTCCTTTTAACGCCCTAAAAATCAGACAATAATTTGAACATTATAATTTGTAACAAAAAATGCTTTAAACCTTGAAGAAGACAAAGCCGAGGAGAAGGCCGGAAAGGAAGAAGAAAGAGTCGACAGAGAAGTAGGCATTCACGAGGAAGCCAGTCGTGACCTGCTTGAACTCGTCGGCTACGTCAAGGGGATTTGCTGCAATTTCTTTCCTATTTTAGCCTTTGTAACAGCTAAAAAGAGGAAGAAGTAGAAGGGGAAAGAGGTAACTGCTCATGCCGACGTAGATATTCATGAGATGACCTATGATCACCCAGCACATGCTGAAGAATCGAATGCAATGCACGGGGCCGATTTGGCCCTCCTGCAACGGTTGCCTTACTTTATTTCTTTTACTAATTACAAAAGAGTATGGTAATATTGTATTTTGTCCTTTTTTATGTTAGAAGATATTTTAATACATTCAGTAAAAAGACTTCAAAAATGCATAGCTTATGTGCCGGAAAGGCAAACCTTGTTCGTGTTGCCAACCGTGAAGATCTCTCGCACGTTGGTGTACATAGAAAAGGCGTGGAACATGCGGTAGGCCAGAGCTGAATAGAGATAGATTGTAGCTTTTTTTTCATTAACTATTTTAAAATCATCATGACTCTACAGTTGAATATTTCATTGTAGCAAAAATTTCTTTTTAATAATAACAAAAGCTAAAGCTAACTCTTGGTAATTTCGTGTTCTTTGAGATGAGGATGGATATAGAAATCGAAGAAGCCAGAAACTACAGAGATCACGACGAGGACGGCCATGATGATCCTCAAGAGAAGTACTATTTTTTTAAACATAAAAACAATAAACTTTCGTTTGTCATTCAAACTTATTACAATTGATCTCCCGCATACAAAAGGAGTATCTTTGATTCCATTCAGAAATTAGCTGCACTACAGTACCCGACAATGTAGGTTCCCGCGATGGCTTCAAATTTGCCTTCATTGTTCGCAGCCACCGTGCAGATGGAAGAAGTGCTCATTTCTTTGCCTGACTTTTTGTACTTATTGTTTATTGTCGCTCTAAAATCATAATTTAGAGAAATAAACTATTTTTCTGCAATAAAGAATAAAGTTTCTCAGACAACCTCTAAGCAAGACGTTCCAGAGTTCAGTGGAGTTGCATGACTCGGGGAGGCAGAGATCGACGGAGAGGAAGGCGTGGCATGCACCGGGAGTGCTCTTCGGGCGCAGAGACACGTCATAGAACACACTCAAAGGCACTCTTTCCACTTTACCTTCTCCTACTTCTCAACAGTGAAAGTTGTGACACAATTGACTACGCCTTGGAATAGAGATATCAATATTTAGTTCCTTTTTCCACTCGGATCTATTTCCACTTCCTTTTCTGCGTCGTCATACTATACTTTCCCATAACGACACTGAGCTGTAAACGGGCAAGTGTTCGGGCTGGAAAGGTTGGAATCTTCTTCCGAGAGAGTACACTCTGATGTCATGCCTTTCATTCATGACATTAAGTACCCTCCTTATTGTAAAGCGACTTCTGCTTCAGTAGCAAGGTCCAAGCTTATATCTACCTTCTCTCCATCTCCTCCTCTCACTCTCTTTCCTACTCTCTCAACCCCATCTGCCTCTTACTTGCTTCCCCTCTCTCCCCGAGCACTATCTCTATTTAATTTGTCCACCACTCTGCGGTTTTACTACGGGTATGATTATCGTGATAACCTTGTGTGTAAAAAAAATACTATTCATGCAATTGTGTATGTACATTTGGTCTCAGGTTATTTTTCCGTGCTTGCTACTTCTTATCACTCGGTCTATCTACGTCCCTCTTTGTCTATGTGTTGCTTTCTCTTTCCTCTCTCTCTCTCCTCTCTCTCTCTCTCTCTCTCTCTCTCTCTCTTTCTCGTGCGCTTTCTCTAGTCTTATCTCTTCTTCTCTTCAGCCTGATCCAATTACACAACCGTCAACGCTGACAACTTTGTAAGTTTTTACAGGGCAATTGAGATAAGAAAGTAGCTGATCAGCGGTCTACTCATTGTTTATCTGTAAAAAAAGGACCGATATTTTTGGAAATTGTTAGCAATGATTTTTCCAAGTCTTCTCCGAACGTTTGAAAGTAATCCTATAAATATTATGTAACTTTCGTCAGCACAAAAGTTAACCCTTAGTTTTTGAGACATCTTGTAACCACTATTCTCTCTCTCTCTCTCTCTCTCTCTCTCTCTCTCTCTTTCTATCTCTTTCTCTCTCTTTCTCTTTCTGTCTCCTTGCCCTCTCTCATCCCTCCCATCTTCCTTCATCTAATCACTCCTCTACCGAAAGAAGTTCATCTTGTGCAGCTTGCGCGTGCTCTCGAAGGAGATGGCTCGGCATTGCTTGAAGAATCCCGAGAAGGAGAGATGTCCACGAAGAAGGCCCGCTCCCGGCTTGCCAGAAGCATCGAGCGCTCAAGCAGTTCTAATTACATGCATAGGCAAATTTATTTATTTTTTTACATGATATACAACATGCTCATCAGATTAGAACATGTACAAATACGATAATATGTCTTATTCCATAAACTTTTGATAATCTAGCAGTGCTCATGCAGGTTCTTCTCTTATCTTTTTACAGCTCTGCTACTGAATCTGCCGTTATCGGCTCTTCCTTTACGACAAATTGTAAACATGTACTTTTTTAGAACCAAGTTTTGCAAAAGAATCATTTCAAAAACAGCGTCATCTGAATGGAAAAATGACCTCACCTGGCAAGAGGGCGTTTCTGAAGAATTCGTTGTTAGCAGTGTCATTCGGACTTCGAATCTTCATGATTAGGCTTTGAGCCATGTATTGGATGTCTGCCTGAATAATCAAATTGTAACTAACAGAATATTAAATATCATACTAGTGGAGTAAGGGGTTTTTCAAGGGGAAGTCAACAATCCGATAATAAATTGTAAAAAGAAAACGCATTAATTATTCGACTTGGCATTCGTTGGCAGGCGTGGTCGTGTTGAGATGAGGAGGGAGAGTTGGATACCAGGGAGGGAGGCCGGTGGGGAGAGTGAAGGAAGCGGCTTCCCTCACATCTCCGCTCTGCTCAAACTCCTCGCCGGCGATGCTCAGCAGGAGCCTCTCCAAACCCACTGAGTCGGCATCTTCGAGAAACGGCTGGGAAAGAAGAGGACGATTATACTGGTTTTTTTTGAAAATATATGTATGTATATTTTTTTTAAAAAGACGTAAGGGAATTTCAAACCAGATCGCGCGGCGTGTGCAGTCTCTGCTGTTGAATGAAGTGCCAGGCTGAAGCGAGAGGATCTGCGAGCACGGGAGGAAAGAGGAAGACGAAGAGAAAGAGAAGAGAAACGAGAGTCCGCCTCATCGTCAACCCTCCTCCCGACTGTCACCCACGAAGAGCCTCAAGGAGAACCTGCGATTCGTCAACAGAAATTCCATGAGAAAGAAAGAGAGAGAGAGAGAGAGAGAGACAGAGAGAGAGAGAGAAAAAGGGGGAAGTAAGGAGTTGGAACGTGGAGAGAAAATAATTTTTTTAAAGATGCCTCGTCAATCTAAATTTCAGCACTATGCAGAAAAAAAATTCCTATAATCATGGAAAAAAACTGCAACAGGCAAATTTATTTATAATTCGAATGAGCAGAGATTGAAGCTACCCAGGCGGCGGCCCTTTTTACAGTGAATTGCCATGAAGAAGCACTCACATCACTCCCTTCACTATCAGCAAGCAGCCACCGAAACTAATGAACGCGCATGCCATGTGGAGGCATGGAAAGAAGAGAGAGAAGAGACAAAGAAAGAGAGAGAGAGATAGTGATAGAGAAAGAGAGAGAGGGAGGGAGGGAGAGAAAAAGAGAGAGAAAAATAGTGATAGTGGTAGAGAAAGAGAGGGAGAGAGAAAGAGAGACAGAGGGAGAGAGAGAGAGAGAAAGAGAGAAAGAGGCCACGGACGTTCGACATTGTACGTTTGGTTGTAAAATCATACGAAAAATATTTGGACGCAATATGAGGGCAATCTTTGATGACAATGAGGAATCGTTTCTACAACGCCCTCCTAATCTCGAAAAATTGTCATCCCATTTGCGGTTTGTTACTCTTTTGTCCATACTTTGTGTTAGCCGGTGTGATTCAGTTGTTCCTTTCCGGTAATGCAGGCCATTCCAGAATGCTTAATCTTCTTTGAACCCATTTAAAAATTATTTTTGTATATCTTTTTTAAACTTTTTTTTTCGTTTTATAGTTTCATCTCGCCCATTTTCTAGTGGAGTGCGAGAATTCCAGCCACATTGGCTGCGGCAACACGAGGAAAGTGATAAGAATTTGAGCTGGCTACTGAAGAATCTCGCGGGGGAAATATACGTTTTCGCTACTTGAACATCACGAGAAAATAAGAGTGCAAAATGCTTTTCAATGGACATTCCAAACACTTCTCTTTGCTTATCACTTACAAGAAAGTTTTACCTTATCTGAGGCAAGGCAAATCTCCATTTATAATCGGATTGGTGGAATTGAAAGCTAATTGCATGCAAATCATAAATCACTATTAAATATTTATCTCTGACATGAATTCTTGAATAGAGTGTACATAGAAAAACTATTTCTATTATTTTTTCACTTATTTTGCCAAAAAGACGTTCTCACCATATTACTAGATAGCTAAGTATCTCAAAATTGACGCGACCCGGAAAGGTTTTTTGGAACTTTTTTTTAAAAGTTGAATTTATTTACTTTTGCAATCATCACTTTCCTCTTGGGGTTGTTGCACTGTTGGCATTTTTATTTAAAGGTCTGCTAATCGCCCTCGCTTAAGGGAATCTTCCTATTCATTTTCAGTTCATATCTCTACTGGGTTCCCTCACAATCAGCGTTCGTACAGGAGATTGGACTTATGTCTTCGGTTTAGGCGAAGACGATGCTCAGAGACAGCAAAGAGCGGCCAATGAGCTATTCATCTAGAAGTTCTCCCACTCCTTTCTTCGACCTTTTTCTTTCTAGGATAACGATGCCGCATTATTATCATATCGATAACGATGATTATGCCTTCGTACGCGAAACCAATTTTATTTGTGAATAAAAAATAATTAAAATATTATTACTTGACGTTACCAAAAAAAGATAAAAAGAGAGAGAGAGAGAGTAAGAATGAAATACGCAGAATTAAATTCGTCGGACTTTGAAATTCGACATTGCTGGTTAAAGGAGATCATAAGGGAAAAACTCCTACCACGATTAGCAACACGATCACTTAAGAGAGCCTCTCTTTAAGGGTCAAGGACTGCCTGCCCCGGGGACCGATGTTTGATTTTGACTATCAGAACTTTATGAATGATACATGGATAGATTATAAGGAAAACTAGACGGTTGAAAAGTTTGAGAAATTTTTTTTCTCCACGCCACCACCCAAAATATGTCAAAAATTCGATGTTCTGTAACTTGCTTCATTTACAAGATTTTTTACTTTTCTTTTTTTATCTGATTTCTCATTCAAAACTGCACAAAAAAGTCCCAGATAACTGTTTCTGAAAAGATTCATTTTAATAGACTTTTTCCGGATACAAATTTTTAGGACTAAAAAAAATGTTATTTTTTGTGCTTTTTTCATTTTTGCCGGTCCATTTCCAGAGAACTCATTCCATAATATGAAAGTAGAGGAAAAAGTACATGATATATATAAGGATTTGAGGACACCTTTTTTGGGTATCAATTTTTGAATACTATATGCGATCAAGTGCTGCACCGCAGTTTAAGCTCCATATCTGTTTTCCCTTTTTACCTTTTCATCTGCAAAGCAAGTATAATGGTGTAGTTTTTTATTCTCTACAAATCATGTCTATACGGAACTTTGATACTTCCCGAAAAATAAAGTTTAGACATAAAAATTCAATTTTTCGGTTTTTCGTATATGTCTGCCGTCGGGTTTTTTTTGACATTTTCCGTATTTCATAGATCGATTTCCAGATAATATTCACTGGAAATCGATTTCTTGAAGAGGAAAGAAAACTGCATAGAATATCATTTTATTATAGGAATCTGAGAACACTATTTTTAGATACATGAATTTTAATCAGCGATAATGTGCGGAAATGTCATCAAAAACTGTTCGGCAAGTCCTGCCCCAAAATGTTCGAATTGAATTTTTCTCTTAAAATCACCCCAAGGGGGTTCTTTGATGCGAGGAACACGAATATCATGTTTATTTTTTATTATGACGTCATTTTAAAAAGTTACGGTAGGTAAATGGCTGAACGACACAGTTTTACAATTCACCTACCGTATCTTATTAAAATGACGTCATAATAAAAAATAAACATGATATTCGTGTTCCTCGCATCAAAGAACCCCCTCGGGGTGATTTTGAGAGAAAAATTCAATTCGAACATTTTGGGGCAGGACTAGTCGACTAGCTATTGATGACATTTCCGCACATTATCGCCGATTAAAATTCATGTATCTAAAAATAATGTTCTCAGATTCCTATAATAAAATCATATTATATGCAGTTTTCTTTCCTCTTCAAGATAGCAGTGAATATTATCTGGAAATCGATCTATAAAATACGGAAAATGTCAAAAAACCCGACGGCAGACGTATACGAAAAACCGAAAAATTGAATTTTTATGTCTAAACTTTATTTTTCGGGAAGTATCAAAGTTCCGTATAGACATGATTTGTAGAGAATAAAAAACTACACCATTATACTTGCTTTGCAGATGAAAAGGTAAAAAGGGAAAACTGATATGGAACTTAAACTGCGGTGCAGCACTTGATCGCATATAGTATTCAAAAATTGATACCCAAAAAAGGTGTCCTCAAATCCTTTTCGTAGAAACATATATCATGTACTTTTTCCTCTACTTTCATATTATGGAATGATTTCTCTGGAAATGGACCGGCAAAAATTAAAAAAACACAAAAAATAACATTTTTTTTAGTCCTAAAAATTTGTATCCGGAAAAAGTCTATTAAAATGAATCTTTTCAGAAACAGTTATCTGGGACTTTTTTGTGCAGTTTTGAATGAGAAATCAGATAAAAAAAAGAAAAGTAAAAAATCTTGTAAATGAAGCAAGTTACAGAACATCGAATTTTTGACATATTTTGGGTGGTGGCGTGGAGAAAAAAAATTTCTCAAACTTTTCAACCGTCTAGTTTTCCTTATAATCTATCCATGTATCACTCATAAAGTTCTGGTAGTCAAAATCGAACATCGGTCCCCGGGGCAGGCACCAATGGCGTCCTCCTTGAACCTTACAGAGAGGCTCTCTTAAAAGTACGGTGTTAGCAATCCTCAGAAATGAAGTTACTGCATCTCGCCTCTCTCCCCAGAAACTTGTGGTATGGACAACGGGGCACGTGAGCGTATGTGTTAAGAAAAACCCGGTCAATGTAGGTTGCCCGAACCATATGCATTAAATTAATTGGCACTTTTTGAATGGCCTCGTCGGCCACGGTGTGGTTCTACCAAATTTTTTTGAAAATGGCGGGAATATAAAATATTCGCGAATTCAAAGTAGAGAATGCTGTTTATTTCCTCAGGGCAGAGGGATTTTTGTGACTTCGCGACACTTGCAATCTAAGGTTCTAGCTCAAGCCGACCAAATAATTCGAAAAAACAAGACATTATTAAATTCGCCTTAGATCTCCTTTAAACATCGTTGTCTTATTGTTTGTGCGAGACTTTTCGAGACTGCAACTTCTCTATCTTGCACTTCAACAATGCATATAAAAATATTTATGTAAAAAGGAAATAAATATTCTGAGCAAATTAGGATTTGTTTATCCGATGAGGCAGAGTTAGAAAGGGAGAACAAGGACGGGGCAGGGTTTGAGGCGGCAGAGAATCCAGAGTTGCAGCATTCTTTGATCTCCTCCCTTATATTTTCTTCACTACGAATCCTGAAATATTGAAATCGATACATTATTTAGAAGAGCGCCTAACGTGGCATTTGACTCTAATGCAGACTTTTAGAATCTTATTCGCCCATTAATTCTTCGAAGCAGTTGATTAAAAAAAATGAATTTTTACATTCAAAACAATTAAACATCTTTGTCTTGGACTTCTCGCCGGTCTTCGGCTTTAGATTAAAAAATACAATTTAATGTTATAAGACAAGGGGATTTAATCTGAATGCAAATAGGGATAAGGCTATCTTATTAACACTAAGGTTAAAGCAACCTAATGAGGCTAATGGTAATGAATGATTATTGAAGGTGAAAAGTCTAGGCAACCTAATTGCCCTTCTCCTTGAGTGTGCCGAGCAGACTCTTGATTTTTTTCTCCTCGCCCTCGTCCAGGTCGAAATTGGTCTCTTCTTCCGTCGGGACGGCGGCCGAGCGGGTGCGGCTTTTCGACTTCCTGACGAGATATCGTAAAAAATATTTTCATCCTCACTTTAAAAAATTTATCTTAAGAAATTACAATCATTTAAGAAAATCGCTAAATGTAATATTAAAAATATATATGTTTTTTTATATTTTCTTTTGCTAACGCCTGCGGCACGAGCGGCTCGTTGAGCGTGAGCAACACGCTGTCTCCGCGACTCTTCCCCTTCACCTCGCTTGATCTGGACAATAGTCAGACATCAACCACAAGCCATTTTCTCTACATTTTGTTCCCTCCTTACATAAATGACTGAGAATATTAATTATTCACCCATTGTAATATAAGAGCGAAAGAAAGACAAGGCGAAAAATTTCTTTACTCACCCAGCCACCGGAGGGTTCTTTTCTTCCTTTTTGTCGATCGCTTCCTGCTTCTTTTCTTCGTTTTTGTCGGCCTCTTCCAGCTTCTTGACCTTTGATTCTGCTACAACGAATTATTAAAGGTAACTACTATTACATGTACATGTTATTCATACTTTTTCATTAAAATGAAGAAAACATCTTCTTAAGATAGCAGGATCGTGATCGTCTCGTACCGGCATCTCTGCACTTGGCAAAGCCCGTTGCAGAAGAGTCTCCCTTAGCTACCTAAGAAACAAAACAACTTCAATTTTATTTTTTTTAATCATTCCCGAATGAGATCCTACTGTGATATATGTACTCTGCACCTCATCCTTCTTTTCCGTCGTGTTAGAGTTGCTGGTCTTAGAGTCCTTGGAGTTGGCGTTATTGGTCGTGGAGTTTTTGGGGCCGAATTTGCTGTTCTTGTGCTCGCAGACATCCTGAAATATGTGGAGTCGCATAAGAAAAGGTACTATTTTGTTTTGTCTCAATTTTGCTTACAATTAGAAGTATATTAATTTCCTTTTAACCTTCGTTATCAATTGAAACTCCTTTATCACTTGATAAAAGTGATAAGGAGAAGCTGGAAATGGCGACCTTGTCTTGTTCAGCCTTCTTTTTACCGCAAAGGACGAACATTGCCGGGCCGAAGGCGACAGCGGCGCTGATATGTATGAAATATCTTTTTTAACGTTTGTTTTTGTTAATATTGAATAAACCTTAAACTAATTTATTCAATACATAATATATTAAAATTATGTACTGCCATACTTTTCGCTGGCGATAGCGTTTTAATTTATCGAACGACTAAAAAAGTGTGATTATTGATAATCATTTTAATTTCTCGCCAAGAGAATTTGTACTTTTTTTGCTCAATTTTGAAAAGTATTATTAACAACGGTTGGTAAGTGTACATATACTTGAGGTTTTTTTTGTTTCATTGGGGGGGGGGGGCGAAAATAGATGTTTCCTTCCAACCCAAGAAGAATGTGCGCAACATCCAGCAGAGAATCCAGTCCAAATGACATCCTTGACAAGTTCGCGACTCCTGTAATTTATTAATTATGCTTGTGAATTTATGAAATTTATATAAAAAAAGAGTTTCAAGGATAATACCATAAACAATATTTTCACCAGTTCATTCCCTGTGGCTATTTGATAAATTTTATCATGATTTTACTACTGCTTACTTGCACTTTTATAAAGTACGAAGGAACTTTCAGTATGCTCATTAAAACTCAAAATTCATTACATTACCCATGTCACCAATAGCTATTCGAATCCACATAATTACAAAATCATTTTGTAAAATTTTTTGTTTTAATGAATCAATTGAAAAGTTCATTCCCTCTACCCAAAGTGCAAGCAATCAATAGTCAACACATCATTTATATTAACAAATGGATTTGTGAAGGATTCCTCTTCCACTCCGTCATTTCTACCAACGAAATCGACGGCGCCTGGTCAGCGGGCCAAGTGGTTAGGGAACCTAACAAAATTACAATGGCTAAGAGCTTATACAAAAAAGTGGTTTAATTTGTTGTTTATTTGAGCATAGCTAAACTAATAAAAAATAGTTTTGTTTAATAAATATTAATGAATGCTTTGAAGGAGCCCACCCGTCTGGGATGTCTTTTGGACTGGATTCTCTGCTGGTTGCTGCGCGCATTCTTTTGAGGTTGGGAGAAAGAACACATTGAGATCCATCCACTCTCGCTCCACCTTATCATTGAAAAACTGATGAAAAGTACAAATCTCTTGCTCACAATCCAATCAGAGAAACTTCTTACGAAGTGGTACATATGTACATACATAGGCCATTGTTCTGTATCAAAATGATATGGTAATTAAAATACATAAAACTGGAAACAATATTAATACACTACTAAATTAGCTTAGTTTAGAGCTCTTGAAAGTGAACATAAATATAAACAGATTATAGTGTCGGCGCTGCGGTCGTCTTCAGCGAGTCAATGCTAGCGTTTTGTGGCAAAAGGAAGAATGAACAAGGAAAGGTTGTCATTTCTAGCTTCTTCTTGTGTGCTTTTATTACAGAATTAATTTTTCGATGGGAAATATGAAGAAAAACTTACGCTAAATAAAATGTTATTTAATTCTTTCATGTTTCTAATCTTCTTTCAGGACGCCGGCGCTGCCGACAAGAAAGGCAAATCGAAGGTACAGCTCTCATGTCGATGAATGCCAATCTCGACTGGATATTATTTCAGGAGAATTTTTTTTACTTTTACTATTTTAGGCAACCAAGGAAGAATCTCCTGCGTCCAAAGGCGGAGATGCGGGTAAACAACAGACTTATGTATCTTCCGGTTCTCTTAAAAAAATTTTTAAACTTTTTGCAGCAAACGACCAGATTGCCGCCCCAGTAAAGGAGAAGCAAGGAGAAAAGAAGTCTCCTGGGGCTAGGTTTAACTTTTAGCCTTTTACGCTGTAATATTCCTGAAAACGGAACAGGATTTGAGGTAATTGTGCTTCATTATGAAAATTAGTTGCTGAATATGTATTTATGCCAATTTTATTATCTATTTCTTATTTATTTTTTAGAGTGGGCTCGGCGAATGGTAGCGGTGATAGCGCGTTGCTGTCGCTCAACGCACCAACCGCTCCGCTCAACGCGTCTGACGCGTCGGACTAAATTATTCTTTCTCTTTAGCATGATTTTGCAACAAAATTCTCGAAACTTTATTTTTAAAAAATGATAATATTTTCAACGATATCTCTTTAGAAGCAAGAATCATACCTGCTCGGACTCGAAGTTCGCTCTGGACGACGGCGAGGATAAGAAGATGAAGAGTCTGCTCGGCCAGCTCAAAAACGAGGTCAATATGGTTGCCTTAGCGTTAACCTCAACAAGGTTATCTTGTCGTTTTCCTTAGTATTGAGTTTCAGATACATATTGCCAATTATTAGCATGAAATAAAAGAAATATTAGATGAGTTTCGTGTATGAATCCCTTCTAAAGAGGGATGAAATGGTTTTTGTTGAAGTACTTTTTGTAATCAAATATTCATTATCATTATGTTTCTCACAGAACAACGACCAGAAGAACATCCCTTTCTAACTCTGCCTGCTCGGATAAAGGAGTCCCAATTTTGTATTTTTTGATATTGCATAATGAAATGAATTCGCCTTCGCACTCTCTCGAGTCTACACACTCTACTAATTGTAAGGAAAGGAAGAGAGATGCTAGAGAAGCAAAGAACGATTATTCAAATTAAGCGAGGATAGATAATTGCTCGCGAGGATACACAGATAGGCACAATACATAAATCTTGCACCTTTAGCACGCAAAGGGTGAAACTGTGGGAGAGATAAAATTATGAGCAGGGAATGATAGCCAATGGCTAACAAGCGACTAAGATACTAGTCTCTTGCTCTAGAATTTCTGGAGAAAGAAGAGGTCATGCATCTGAGGAAAAATGTCAGTTCCCCGAGGGAGGAACGAGATGCTGAAATCGAAGGCATATAGATAAATATAAATTCAGCCAACTGAATTGGTCGCCATTCCTAACTATTGCTCGAATGGCCAGAATCTTAAAGGAAGTATCCGACGAAAGAAAACCGTATCTGATAGAATTATAGTTCAAACTGTGCTAAACTCCCAACTGGATGAGCCTTTTTTTAGCGCCCGCTACAAAATTTCAAATTTAAAACGTATGCGTATCTGACCTCTCTAGACTTCTTTCATTGTCTCGCTTTTCTCTTACGTCTGTATCTCTCATCCCTTGGTGAAAATGGGGCGCTAAGTGGGCAAGACGGGCAGAGACTGCCTCTTCTTCCCACCCGTTGGCACTCCTTGCTTGGGTTTGAGCATATTCCGGGTGCATCGACAGAGACGTTTTCTACCGTAATCCAAAAAAGAAATGCAAATTTCTGGCTAAATACTGACTTTCGTACAACGCGACCACCTCTATTCGATCTTTTTGGCCAGACTTGATCATATGGGAATATAAAAGAAAAAGTTATTTTTTCGTCGGATACTTCCTTTAAGAGGGGGATGTGCAGCGAATTTGCTCAACTTGCATGGACTGCTATGGCGGTCCCGTGATCGCCGCTAGCGTTATTACGGCCTCGGACGATGGAGAGACATGCGTTCTCTCATGTTATTCGGAATATCTTCTTTATTATACAGTCAGCAAATTGGGCATTCGACGACCTTGAAGCCGGGCTGGGTGGCGATGTCACCGGGAGAAGCGCCCTGAACCATTACTAGAGGGCGGGAGAGCAGCAAAATTCAGCCAGTGATAATCTTTTAAAAATTAGCCTTCTTTTTTATTGGAATTTTAACATGCAAAAATTCAGTTCTCTATTGGATATGATCTTTGAAGTTCATAACTATGTATATCCAAAGTGCAGTTGTATAATTGCACGAGTAGTCAAAACTTTTGCGTGAGGAATGAGTAAAAAGGTGTCATCCTGGAGGTATAAAAGAGCTCTTAGTCGCTCTGAGGAAGTCACTTTTCTTCTGCCCTCCTCTGGTGGTCGGCTGCCTGCTCGCTCTCTCTCACTCTCACCCTCTTACTCACTCTCTCTCTCTCCTCGCAATTGCCGACAAGAGTGCCTTCGTCCCCGTGAACTCGGTGCCGGCGGCAGTGATGACGTCAACATGGACGACGAGCTCTTCGGCGCCACCAAGGTCGGGAAAGAAGGAAGCTTTCAAATCCTTCATTTCTTCAAGACAATTTTTTTCTTTCTCAAGCTCAAGTTTTCTTTCTCAAGCTCTAGATGAGAAGCTGAAACATAATGATAAATTCTCAGACAGTTAGTAATTGATGGCTGTTTTCTGGAAAGGTGTAGACTTTTTCCCCAAATAAACTTATTTTTCTCTACAATTGCAATAGTGATGCAGTGCACGAAGTCGGCGCCGCTCCCTCCGCCGCCCCCGCCCGTGGCCGCGCCGCCCCCGCCCAAGATGCCCATCGTCTACTGCAAGCCCAAGACATACACCAAGACCTACGCCGGCAAGAAGTGAGCAGCCAGCTCTCCCGCTTTCCCCTTCCGAGACCCTTCATCCCATCCTTCAAATCCTTCATTTCTTCAAGACAATTTTTTTCTTTCTCAAGCTCAAGTTTTCTTTCTCAAGCTCTAGATGAGAAGCTGAAACATAATGATAAATTCTCAGACAGTTAGTAATTGATGGCTGTTTTCTGGAAAGGTGTAGACTTTTTCCCCAAATAAACTTATTTTTCTCTACAATTGCAATAGTGATGCAGTGCACGAAGTCGGCGCCGCTCCCTCCGCCGCCCCCGCCCGTGGCCGCGCCGCCCCCGCCCAAGATGCCCATCGTCTACAGCAAGCCCAAGACATACACCAAGACCTACGCCGGCAAGAAGTGAGCAGCCAGCTCTCCCGCTTTCCCCTTCCGAGACCCTTCATCCCACCCACCACACTGATTAAAACTGCGAAGTGGAGTCATGTTGTCTACATATATCATAAGATAACGAACAATGGTGAATTAAAATTAGAATAATAACGAAGAGAAGATAAAAAAATAAAAATAAAAAGTGGAAACCGAGAAAATTTAATGGTCCGACAGACCTAATTCCGGGCAATGTTATTTAGCAGATGTAGCACAAATCATGCTCGAGCAGAGCTGCTTGAGTAGTTGTGTTACTGAGTTCGTTAACGGTTTTAGATGAAATGAAAGATACTGTTCATATTAACACTGAAGTGTTCTGTTTGCTGCTTCCCTTCTTCATGATTCACTCCGAACTGCCTTGCCCCTCCAGTTCGCGAGAACGCACGTGATGTAGTTGTCATTCATCGATGTCGCGTGAGAGGAGGAAAGGGAACAGGGAATAGGAAGAGATGAAAATGAATTGTGGGCGTTCTTTGCCTGTCTCACGAGGCTGTTGCGTTGATTGGTGACAATGCACCCCCTGCTGTCTCCTGCCCACACTTACACTTTTATTCTCGCCGAAGTCACGTCTTTTTCTGTCGCGTTTTCGTTTACCCACTTTATCGACTCTTAAGATTATATTTTTTCAAGAATATATTTCATTTCAACCATCTGCTAGAAACATCTAATCTCTTAATCCTGCGTTGAGTACGGTTAAAAAAAAAATCCAATTACGGGCTATGAAATCCGATTATACGTGTAATCGCTTATCCCTAAACGAGGAACAATTCCTTTTTTGCACTTGAATACAATTTGTTTCTGTTTGAGGGATAAAGGAAGCGCCTAGTCACAGTGCCCCGAGTAAAGCAAACTCGGAGGTCGCAAGGCACATAACCAGCCTGCGCAGATTCGGTAATCTCCTATTATGAATATCATTCCTGTTTGAAGGAGAAGGTGTTTGTAAGGGAAGCAAAAATTATTTGAACTTGTTTCTTCCTCTGTATATAGGAAAATTTTTAAAATCATAAAATTGTTGGCCATATAGTTTTTTTTAACTTGATGAAGTTCTTCTCTCGAATGATCACCGTAATCTCCATGACCGTACTCCCTCTTCAGATCATCCGGAGTGATGAGTCGCCTTGGCTCAGTGGCTTCCTTCGCCTCTCGTGCTGTCTCTGCCGCTTCCCTCGCGCAGCGCTCCACTCAAGCACAGACCGTCTACCTCTCCCATGTCAAATGGGTCACTGGCGAGAGTAGGTTTTTTTTTAAAATTGTTCTTGCTGTTTATTATTTTAGAATTCTTTTATTCGTCGAAAACAAAGAGAACTTTTCGATACGTTCGAATTTCTTATTTGTTAAGAGATCTCATGTCTTGACTGATCAAATAATTCGATTTAGGACAATTAGAGAAGTACTTCAGTCGTTTCGGTCGTGTCAAGAACGTCAATTTGTTTTTTGTCAGTCTGATTTAGTTCTCACAATCAGTCTTATTCGGCTGTCTATTTGGTGGCACTGTAAGCATGTCTACAAGTGAGATGATGCAGGATCCGAAGACTGGTCTTCATCGTGGATTCGCTTCGCTGACCTTCGAGACGGCGGACGGGGCGGAAGCGGCTCTTCGCATGCGGCCGCATGTCATCGACGGCGATCGCGTCAGGCTTTCTTTTTTTCTTCAGTTCTCTTTTTAAACGATATAATTTGAGGTTTTTTTCTTCTAGAATACTTTTTGTGTCAATTAGTTGAGAATGCACATGGCAAGCCGAATTAACTGTATTGACGCGCAAATATATTTGTCGCTTTCTATTGCCCAGGAAGTCGAGTTTATAGATAGGAATGTGTTTATGATGATTTGTGCGTGTAGAAAGGACAAGAATGACGAGATGGAGGAAGTTGACTGAATGGAATTCAGTCATGTGCATTCTTACGTGGGCAGTGGCAGAGTCAGCTGTTTTACCCCTCTTATCAAGTAGCCTCCACATCATCCACTCATCGTTCTTTGCTCTGGATGTTCTTTGAGTTTCAGTGAGAGATGTTTTCTCTCGTTTGTATTGTGACCTCATATTTGACGTGTATTTTGCTCTCTTAACGTTTTAGATCTCTCAAGAGGAGGATGTGAATTTCTTTATTAGAAGTGATTTGTTAAAAGTA